>JADWQK010001136.1:0-28758 GCA_017933935.1 Sesamia nonagrioides | reverse complement strand
GATCGGTAAAATATAGATAATGGTTGATTTTTCCCCATGATAAATACTTTTGTCCCAACTTTTATACGCATATTTATTAAATAATAGGTATCTAAATGTATACATATATATATGTTACGACTAAAACCCGAAGCGCGGCTGCACCTAGTTTTAGCCGGGTAAAATTAGGTGCAGCCACTTACTCTTGGTTAAACCTAGTACGAGCCGATTGTTTTCGGGTAAAACTAGGTCTAGCCTTCATCATGCCGGTTACAACTAGGTCCAACCATTCCCTGTTGGATAAAACTAGGTCTATCCAATATCATTCCGGCTCGTACTAGGTTCAACCAAGAGTAAGTGGCTTCACCTAGTTCTAACCGGCTAAAACTAGGTGCAGCCGCGCTTCGGGTTTTAGCCGTAACATATATATATATATATATATATACAGACAAAACTGACCGATTAATAATCGACTATTCTAAAAAATATTATTCAAAATATTATCTTATTAACAACTGCTTAGTATTTTTCTATCACGTCCCCAATATTTATATTGCAAGATCCCCAATATGTTAAATCTAAAACATAGATATTTTTAGATACTTTTGCTCGAGACTGTACACCGATGCCATCCCACACTTTCCATTATTGCATGACTCCTCTATTATTAATTTATCTATTTTTGATTATAATTTAATATTTTCTTTAATATTTCTTGGTGTTTTACAGGACCGTTTTAGCTATCGTATTGTTTATTTATTTTTCTGGTCTGGTAATATTTTTGAGCATAATGGTTATACAATAATCTAACTTGAGATTATGCTTTTGAATGTTGTCCAAGGGTCTTGAGGTTATGTGTAATGTAATATAAATTTGTCTGTGTGTAATATATACACAGTAGAGGAAAATATTCCGCCTAAATTATTTTGTGTTGTCACTAAAATTTGGCCTAAGCTAAAAATAGCCACTAACTTTAGGGCATAAAATTATAATTACTCTGCATAGTTGGGCTTGGTGATTGGAATATGATGAAGTCTGAGAACCGTTGATAAAGTCAGTAATTGCTGATAATTGTCCACTAACAAGCACAGGAAGAGGCTTTGAAATGCGAGAGGTTTCAATACAGATGTTTCTATTAAAATTATGTTTTTCTACTTCTGATCTATTCTTCTTATTATTATTGAGTTTTTCCTCTACTCTGTAACCTGGGATGTCTCCAAAAAGTCTTGATGTTGTCAATGTGTACCGTAGCACATATTTATCAAAGTTTGTATTTTGTACTTTGAATGAAGTTTAATTTGCCCTTTATTGCTCAAATCCCTAGATACATATTTATAAACAAGAGAGCATGCTAGCTTTTTGAGGGCTATAAATGTTAAAAGTATCTAGATGTTTTTTTTTACCTATAGTAAATAACATGCTGGTGGTGGGATGCATGAATGCTGTTGCGACTTGCGGTGCATCAGATAAATCTCAGATCAAAAATATTTTTATTCGGGAATTATTCTAGGAGGAATAATCCTAGTAATTGCATAGGGTGCACAAAAACTGTAGGTCTACCTTGCAAAGCGTGGCACCAACTTTCTAGTATGTCCTATCTGGCAGGCGAGGAGTCGGACGGTGCGGGGAGGGGGCGCGGTGCGGGCGCGGGGGGGAAGGAGAAACGGAAACCGTTCTTCAAGAAGGCGGAGGCCAGCACTCCCTACGACGTGGTGCCCAGCATGCGGCCCGTCGTCATCGTGGGGCCCAGCCTCAAGGGCTACGAGGTCACCGACATGATGCAGAAGGCTTTGTTTGATTTTCTCAAAAGACGCTTTGAAGGCAGGTGAGGGTGGTATCTTAGCCGTTATTGGAATTAGAAAAGCTCTCTTTGTACCGAGTATTGATCTAAATAGCAACAGTCAAAAGTCTTTTATTGAACTGCAAAATTTGCCCCGTTGGGTATATAATTAATTGGCATGATACTAAACTAATTTTGAAAAATATAATGTAGCTAACTGATTGTGTTAATATCAGAACAGGCCTTGGAGTCTATAAAACTAACAATTGACAAAAATATCTTGATTGGCTTATACTTTAAACCCGTTCATAAGAGGCCACAGCAGATGCCCAAAAAAGGCTTTATTTCAGAAACCAGCTCCGGTCTAAAGCTAACTAACTCACTAACTACTAACAGTTTACCAAACGGGACTAACATTCCAGGATAATAATAACCCGCGTGATGGCCGACATATCTCTCGCCAAACGCTCTCTTCTCAACAACCCATCGAAACGTGCCATCATGGAGCGTTCCAACTCGCGGTCCACTTGCCTCGCTGAAGTGCAGGTATGACGTGTTGCAGGATCATCATCACGAGAGTCCAGTCCGATATATCGTTAGCCAAACGAACGCAAAACGCGCCTAAGAAACCGTTCGTAGAGAGGGCCGGTAACAGGACCAACTGTTTAGTCGATGTCCAGGTGCGATTTAATTAGTAGGTCTTAGCTGTGGTGTTGTTGTTTGAGGCACGTGATATGTCGTGGGCGTGTTTGGAATGAGTGGATTATGGATCTATACATCTGCGACCTCGCAGATATAGGAAGTTCTCTATAGGGTCCACACGTAGGAAATTTATTAACACCCAGATTTTTTGCGGATCTGCGCGAGATTTTTAGGAATCTACAAAACAGGCGATATTTTAGTTATACAGCCAAAACTACAAAGTTTAGAAGCTAATTATCTCAAACAGATACAGTTTGAGTCCTTTGTCGGTCTTCCTGGCGTTTCCTTTTCGGCAACAGTTCTGGTTTGGATGAAAGACATACCTCTGATCAAAGTCCTGCAAAACGAACAATAGATAGTGTTTTTGATCAATAGTCTGGTCATTTAATGTTTTTTATCGCCAGTTAATATAGTGCGTTAAAATCTTGCTTCTTTTCATGCCACACAAATTAAGCTTTAATAAAAAATCCTTCCATTTCTCTAGATTTAGACACACTTAGACATTAGTCAACTTTTAGTACTACGCTCGCTCGATCCAAACATGCTCATATTATGGTATTTATAACATAATGGTTAACTAGTTACTAACATACCACAATATCCTTTCCGAAATTTCCCTTGCAATAGTTTTTTAAATTCCTAAATCAAGTATTCATAAAACCTGGGATTTTGTATAAATTGGTACAAAATGGTATTCCGTTTGAAGTAGGGTCAGAGAGGAAGTCTAAAGTTACTTACTTTAGTAGCGTATCATATAAATCTAATGTAGTTTTTCCCAAAAATCCTATTATCCTGAGAACAATACACAAAAACATAAACACATGATTCATTTATGACACAATTTTTTGTACGAGTAGTTTTCAACATAAATCTGCTATATTTTTTGTCATTTAAAATAAAACCGTAAAACAATCAATTATCTGTCCACCTAATTACGTAAGATATAACCAATTATTATTATTTATTGCGTTTATTTTTGTATTTATAATTCTTAATCATAATCATCTTAATGGCCGATACGACAATCGACACAATGACAGCCGAGTTCACATTCCACATGTCAAAAATCTCGTGTACCAAGTCGAGATATTTATTTTGTGTCTCTTTATAAGCTTTCACGAGCTTTCCGTCGTGTGGAATGGTAACATCAACAATCATTGCGAGGCGCGCCAATCGATGTTGCAAATAAGATATAGATCAGGCTTATTTGCAACAATAGTCCTGTCAGTAATGATAGACCGATCCCAGTGTAATGTGTCATTTTCAAAAACTGGGTCGGGCACATACTTATAATACGGTACCTCAGAATCCACAAGTCTATATTTCAAAGCTAGTTGTCCTAGATACTTGATTATGCATGTACAATATTCACCGTTAGCTAGACGAGGGCAACCAGAGATAATATGTCTGATGGACTCACCCGGATGGTGACATGACACACTTCAATCGTCCTGTCCTTCACAATATCCGGTAGTTCGTCGTCAAGATAACTTCGTCCATAATTGCACATACGAAACCTTCAGTTTTCCCAAAAAGGTCACCAAATCGTAGCCAGCATACGGAAACTAAGAAGTCTACATCCGGCTCATGAAGAGCCCGATAAAATCACCCGTGAAGTTCCTTACTTTGTCATACTTTCTTGCGTTCATCAGTAGTAAGTATTACAGGCTTGTGCCAGTTCTGTTTCGCCATGAATAGTAAGGTGAACCCATTGTCAACAATTACATCACGGTGCATACGCATTTTTTGGTTTTAAAATAACATTCTCTGAGACTGCATACCTCTCGCTTGTGGAGAGTCGTCATTTATAAAACCTCGATCTCAGCACTTCCACGGGATATATAGTCTCATCACCAATGATCGTGGGTGATGCACCCAATTTGCGGTCAGCAACGGACCCTTCTATCCAGGACGTCGAATTCAGCCTGAGAGAGAGTCTATATAAATATACCGAAAGAGTACATCACCTTATTTCCGCCCGAAAGAAGACAATTCAATAACTTCTTCAGGCGACTAAAGAAGAGCTCCCTCAGCTACTACATACTCAAATATTTATATCTTTCAAATGAGGAGAGGAATCTAAGGTGTATGGAACCATCAGATACAATTTGGGTAAAGAGTTTCAAATCATCCATGTAGAGGAGGGGAGATATAAACTGATCACGTTTACGATAATCCAAACCTGAATCTTCCAAAAGTATTTTTAGAGAATTCAGGGTTAAGCAGAATCAAAGTGGACTTAGGCTGTCACCCTGGAATATTCCCCACTTAATTCATACAGGTCCATCATTGCCTTGGATCTGTCGACTCCCTGGATAGCGAAGGACCGTCTTTCATTACCCCATACACGAATTAAGGGAAGTGCGTAGAGTTGCATTTATCTTGTACAACTCCAACACCCTCATAAGCAATGTATGTGGTACCGAATCGTAGGCCTCCTTTATAATCTATCCAGCATGTTGACAGGTCCTTGTGGGGTCGACGAACTGTTGGCTGATGGCCATGTCTATGAGGAGTAGCTCCTTAGTACCACGGGACCCGCTCCTACATCCATTTTGAGAGACAGACTTTGATGATGAAGATCTTCTATGATGGGGTTGCTGTCAAGATGTTTATTTTAGCTTTCAAGATGGATGTACTTTATAGACAGTGGGGTAAAAAAATCGGCCTATAATTTTTGGGTTCCGCGGTGCTCCCTGATTTATGGAGCAGGTGGATAACTCCAGTTGTTAAGAACTTGGGTAACGAACCAGACTAAGGATGACTGGAATTGAGAGGCCAAATGTGTGAACATGCCATTTTAACCAAAAGTTATGCAGCCCGTCCGGTCCCGGTGATTTTCAATTCGGTAAGGAACGAACTGCTATGGCTACATTTAATGGTGTTATTAAAATGGTATCCATTTCTGGTATCATTTCACACACTTGCTCGACTTCGACTGACCAGATGCTGCTCCAGAATGTACTCGTTACTTATTATTATTAACAAATATTGTCAGTATTCTTCTCCCATTCATAATAATAAATAATTTCTAGTACCAACTCATTTTTACTTACTGTGTTGTAGAAAATAAGACAAATTAATAGTGTTGACACATCCTGTATTGTTTTTAGCTTCGATAAACCTCCATCTAAACCTTTATTGACCCCTCCCCTGATAATATAAGAAATAAAATGACGCTAGTATTTTGTGATGAGTGAGTTTGCATGAATGGTTGAGATTAAAGTTGCTAAAAATGTATTAATTTGCATTGCCTTACCTCTACGCTTTGATAGCTGCCCGGTTTGATCGAAGAATTATCCATTACAATAGAAGTAAGGGAACGGAGCATGAAATGCCTCAATATAAATGTTCAAAGTGTGGAGGTACAGTCACGAGCAAAAATGTGTCAGTGGCGCCGATTCTATTGTTCACAAACTAATTTTAAACTAAGTGGATCAATAAATTTCTATTTCATTTAAAAAAAGTATAGAAGATAACATTTTAGTTTGATCCTGTCAAAGAACATTTTCCATAGACATTTTTTTTTTTTGCTTCATTTCTTTCCGTTCGGGCGAATGGAAAAGGCAAGGGCATAGTACGCCATACAGCCAAGTCTTCAGTAATTTTTTTTTCTTCATTAAATATTTATCCGAACTTATCCTAATTTATCCTAACTTATCCTAGCATAACTTAACCTAAACTAACTCCTTTCGTTTTACGCGTTTGGACGATAAGGAGCGGTTTAGCGTAAAGACATGATGAGGCCACTATGCTACAATATTTCACTGTTCTTTTGAATTATTCACTGAATGCACTTTTTACTACATAAATCACGCGTTTTTATTTAGTAAACGACACTATAAATAATTTTAAAAGTCCAATGAAAAATGAGCGTGACACTCATCTTGACATTCCCGCCAAACCTCTTTCCATAGACAGTTTAGGCGCGATTATAAACATGGCGACCAAAAATACATCAATATACGTCAAACGCGGACTAATTTGACAGATCTAAATTAAAGTCCGTATTCCAGAAGGAAACTCTTGAGTTTCCTGCATTGATATCTGTTTAAGCATTACTTAAAACTAGTTTCAACCAATCAAAAGGCTTCAAACGTGACTTAAGTAAAGCTTGAGTTTGAGTGACGTCCTGTAATACGCACCTATACCATCGCCTAGCTCCATAAAGAATAGAGGTAAACAAACCAATTTAGGGTTATCACAACTCACGTTTTACAAATCTCCTGTTATTTACATAATTATCGACTTTTACATGCTAGCTATTTATTAACAATTCCTATTGCATCATATTTCAATAGAATCACTAAAATAACATGCATAATAACTTGGTGTTTTGAAAAACCATTAAAAAGTCAACATTAATTTTACGTTATAGCCCTACAAAAAAAGAAAGATGGATGAAATCCTGGTATTAAGCACATTTTGTGGAATTCAACCAATGAATAAAGTTGAGGCATTTGTCAATACAATTTTGCGTATTTTACCTACTTTCAAAACAACTACATAACACATGCATTGTAATACTTTCAAGTATGGACTAATAATTATAATTATATGTATCAAAAAAATGAACTTATTAGGAAATTAGCTTACATGTGTGTCATATTTCATTCAAATCGGTTAAGCGTTCTATGCAAATCATAAATATCTAAACATAAATTTACCTTTAACTTTTGTGAAAATCATCTATGTAGAAAAGGTTGTTAACATCTGTCTTTTAGGTGTAAACTACCCGTTGACTGGCAACGGTTTGTTTACCTTTATTCTTTATCGAATTTGGCTCAACTATAGGTAACATATCATCTTCTGTCCTTTTCTTAATGAAATATAAAGTAGTAGATGTACTGAACTTAAATTTAATTTAGTTTGTGAACAAAGGAATCGGGGCCAGTGTCAAAAATATCTGACTGTCGATATAACGTCAAACATATAATTATACTTACCCTAAAATAGTTTACGTAATTGCATTATTTAATAAAAACTTTATCGCTGGTCAGATACTTATTGCCCGTGGCTGTTTGCTAAATATTGGTATAAAATTATAAATAAAGTAAAAAAAAATATATCGTCATATAACTGTTGGCTTAGAGCATAATAATATTATGTTTGTTTAAATTACAATCGCAATTTATTGTTCTTTTTTTTTCCTTTTGTAGTTTGATAGTAACGTTTTAGAGCAAGCGTGGTCACGATATAGTAGCGTGAAACCCACGACCATATAAAGTCTAAAATATTTTTTTTTCTATTTCGTTTTGTAGTTTGATGATAACGTTTTAGAGCAAGCGTGGTCACGATATAGTAGCGTGAAACCCACGACCATATAAACTCAAATTTTTTTTTTAATATCCGGATTTCGTTGTACCTTAAGTAAAACTAAATATGTAAGTATGTAATGTTTGAAAATAACTGATATTTAGGTTGTTTTAGTTAATATTAAGAATTAGTAAAGTTGTTATTTATACATATTATCGCCCTGAAATTTGTGATAAATATTGCTTTTCGATATTGTCGCCACTAACATTTAAGTAATGTATTTATTGGCTATTTGTAAAACCACAGTGCGCTTTTTGTACATTATCTTGAGCAAAGCAAGATGCTGTTAAGAGGGGACTCTATTGCGGAGGAATTTGAAAAATATGTTTTTGAAGTAACTATTGCCATCGCGCTGTTCCCAACCTCTCCCGGTAAAGTGCGAAAAGGACAGTTGCAGCTCAGGCTGATTTTACCTACAAAACCGTTGACCAGAAGACATTTCGTATTTTGCTGTTTTCTTTTTTAAAACACGACAGATTTCAATTATTTTTTATCAAAGTTTAGAGGAAAAGTATACCTATGCTCCTATTATTTTATTGTTTGTCAAAAACTTATCACGTTTGTCTAATAGTCATCTGAACATCACGGTAAAAATGGGTTATTTTTTGCGATTTTGAAGTATAGTATTTCTTTTATTAATTAAGTTTCGGAAAAAATCAAATGATAGGGGCACGTATAATCACGGTGTAAAATTCTGGAACAAAAATTGCTCTAAAAGCATTATCCACGAAGAAAACAGCGGAATACGTTTGTATAGAGAAAGCACCACTAGAGTTCCCTCTTAAGACACCTCTGAAAGCACGCTAAACACATTTATATTCTAAATCAACATTCACATTTGTATCATACCTAATTATGGTTTGCAATCGAAGCGTGCTTTCATAGATGGACTTTAATAATCTTATCTCTCAATTAACACCATTCATTCCATCACAATCAGAATGAAATCGAGAGGATATTCGACCTGGCTCGCACCTTGCAGCTGGTGGTGTTGGACTGTGACACCATCAACCACCCCTCGCAGCTGGCGAAGACCTCTCTGGCTCCCACCATCGTGTACCTGAAGATCTCCAGTCCTAAGGTGGTATTACAAGTGATTTTATAACATTCTTAACAACCAAATATGAATGCCCCAAAGATGATATATCTTGGTATATCTTATCTATAGCTTAGGCATCATAACCTGAGCTAAAGCAGCAAACTCAGGAGCAATGAAAGCAAAATGAAATGAAGAATGAATTAGCTACATTCAAAATTAATCAAATAGAGATTGAGATAGGCCATAACTTCGGCTGCAGGCAGAAGTTACCACCCACCAGAAAAAGTCTTGGCGCCAAGCGATTCGTCATGTTCCGGCATGATGTTTGGTGAAGCCGTACGGAGGACGGGTTTGAGTAGTTGTGTTGCGATATGTGCCAGGTACGATGTGCCAAATGTCGTTGTATCTGGAGTTTGGTCGTGGAGGGTCTCCAGATCAATCTCCCTCTGGCGCAGAATCGTTGATCGTGTTGTTGTGTTTAACATTGCATCACCTCGCTCAACTGCCTTCTTCCTTCCTATTCACTAGGATTTTTAAGTGAATAGGCTTAACAAACTAGCGCGCTTTACCATCAACTATTGCATCACAGCTTACCATCAGGCGAGATTGCAGTTAAGCGCTAGTTTATAATCATTAAAAAAGTTAAGTTAAAAAAATTGTAATTTGCACATATTTGTTGTGCAGTTTATGCTTTGGCACAAGACTCACGCTCCTTCCAGTGATACCCAAATAACGTGTAAGGTGATGGGATCTTATAAGTAGCTAGAATCTTTTGCGAAGGACAGGGAAAAGTCCACAAAAACTTATAGCTATTAATTATTACTGTATCTGAATTCTTCAATTTGGAATGTTACCAAGTTGCTGTAGATCTAACCTTGTTCCCGCCTGGTGCTTGTTGTCATTGCGATTACTGGCAACACTAATTACAATCTTGGTTGTTTTCTTGTTTCATAGGTGCTGCAGCGCCTGGTCAAATCCCGCGGGAAGGGTCAGGCCAAGAATCTGTCAGTTCAGTTGGTGGCTGCAGAGAAGCTGTCGCAGTGTCCGACAGACATGTTCGATGTCATCCTCGATGAGAATCAACTAGAGGATGCTTGTGAACATATAGCTGAATATTTAGAGGTTAGTTTACACTTCTTTTTTTGAATTACGACTATACCTTGATATATTTGCGGTGTTCATATAGGTTTATAGTTTTATACATTTTCTACAAGGAATATGGAACTAACCGATTTTTTTTTTACTATTGCTTAAAGAGGACTAAGAAGATTCCATTTTGTGCTATAAATACAACATCAAAAGTCAATCAGCATTTAGTCAACATCTATACATCTACATCTTGTGATTTAAAGCCATTAGTTTCTAAAATTTTCTTTCATGTTAATAAATTGATTGAAATGAAATGAAATGAAATGAAATGAAATGAAATCGTTTATTAAGCAAGTAGGATCACTGATCACTTTTACACGTCATGTTTATTTTTTATTTTATTTTTTTTAACTAGATGAAGCCGGCATTTCCTAACTGACTACCTCTGAGAAGAAATGGCCGAAACAAACTCAGGGATCATCGTCTTTTTTCAAGTCCAGACATTAAAAATGAAAATGTTTATAATAATTTACCTTATAATTACGCATATTGCTTAATAAAAATTAACAATGCTTAACAGAGCGAGCAGCTCAATCCCAAGCTTTTTTGTCTTCTAAATAATCTGTGATTTTATAATACCCCTTTTTGCAATGTTTGGCCTTTATATGGTTCTTAAATCGTTTAATGGGTAAGTTTCGAACGTCCATGGGAAGCTTGTTGTAAAAGTGTATACATTGACCAATGAACGAGTTGCCTACTCTGTGGAGACGAGTGTGATGTAAAGCAAGATTGTGTTTGTTCCTGGTATTTACATTATGAATATCGCTTATCTTCTTAAAATTCGGGATATTTTTATGAACATACATAAGATTTTCAAATATATATTGTGAAGCTACAGTCAGAATGTTCACCTCTTTGAACTTTTCTCTAAGAGATTCTCTAGGACCAAGGTTATAAATGGCTCGAACAGCCCTCTTCTGTAAAACAAAGATGGTATTGATGTCCGCACAAGTTCCCCAGAGAAGAATCCCATAAGTCATAAGACTATGAAAATAACTAAAATAAACATTTCTGGCTGTATCCACATCAGTTATCTGTCTAATTTTCTTAACAGCAAAGGCGGCAGAACTGAGTCTACCCGACAGCTTCTCAATGTGAGGACCCCATTGTAACTTGGCGTCAATAGTTAATCCAAGAAAAACTGTCGACTCGACAGGGATCAACTCTACTCCATTCAGTTGAACATTGGTACTTAGCTGCCTGACATTTGGCGTAGAAAATTTAATGACTTTAGTTTTTTTTTTTCATTTAAAAGGAGGTTATTTACATTAAACCAATGGACAACTTTAGAGAGTGCATTGTTAACTTCGTCAAAGTTTGTTAGCTGACGCTTGACTTTAAAAATAAGAGAAGTGTCATCCGCGAACAATACTATGTTGTGATTATCCCTCACGTGATGAGGTAAGTCATTAATATAAATTAAAAACAAGAATGGACCTAGAATTGAGCCCTGTGGAACGCCCATGGTGACCACAGATCCTGCAGATCTCTTGCCATTAACATCAACCCTCTGAATTCGATTATTCAGATAAGAAGTCAGAAGGTCGAGAGCTCTGTCCCTCAAACCATAATGGTACAATTTCCTGATAAGAGTATCATGATCTACGCAATCAAAGGCCTTGGACAAATCACAAAAAATACCAAGAGCATCTTGCGATTCCTCCCAGGCCCCAAATATGTTCTTTAGCAACGCCACGCCCGCATCCGTAGCTGAACGACCCTTTGTAAAACCAAATTGTTTCACGTGCAATAAATTGTGTAAGTTAAAGTGCCTCAACAACTGTTTCAAAATTAATTTTTCAAAAATTTTGCTCAAAGTTGGTAATATCGATATTGGCCGAAAATTCGTGGGATCAGTTGTACTACCAGATTTGAACAGTGGAATTACTTTGCTTAGTTTCATCAAATCAGGAAATACACCAGATGTGACACAAGAATTAAAAACAATTGCTAAGAAAGGTGCGATAACATCTATTATTGAAGCTACAGTGTATACTGACAAACCCCAATGATCGGCAGTTTTTTTTACATCAAGATCCTTAAAAGATTCTATAATGTCTTTAGCAGTCACAAATGTAAATTCAAAGGGATTGTCACATTCTGGAACACATTCTTTTAGTATGGCATATGCAGAAGTGGAGGAAGAAGACAAAGTTTTTGTTGTCATTATTGGAATATTAGTAAAAAAATTCTCAAACTCAGTTGCTACCTCCAAGTCCGCCTTTATATCTTCATCGTTAATTTTAAGATGGAAATCGCGGTTCTGTACTTCCAGTTTCAGAATTTATAATTCCCCAAGTTGTTTTGATTTTATTGCCAGAAGATTTTATTTTATTTTTAATGTGTATGGCTTTTGCTGTATGGATTAAAAGCACATTACTCATTTCTACTGTTCTTAAAATCCGTATGACGTTGTGTTGCAGGCGTACTGGCGTGCAACTCACCCGCCGGTACCCGAACAGGCCGCGCCCGCACGCCCTCTGCCGCGCGCGCACCACGCGCACGCGCAACCCGGTGAGCACGCACACACTGACACACTCGCACACTTAGACACAGTTACACAGACACACCCTCGCTCAGACACAGATACACGCACACACTGACACAGACACACAGACACACCCTCACACACACACATAGACACAGACACACAGACATACCCTCACACACACACATAGACACATAAACACAGACACACCTTCAAATACACATAGACAAAGACACATAGACACAGATACACGCACACACTGACACACTTGCACACTTAGACACAGATACACAGACACACCCTCGCACAGACACAGATACACGCACACTTAGACACAGACACACCCTCACACACACATAGACAAAGATACACAGACACAGATACACGCACACACTGACACACGGGCTCACACACAGAAATACACACACAAGCAGACACGCACATACCCTCAAACAGGGACACACGCAGAACACAAACACACTGATACACCTCTGTGTATCTCCGTCCATGTCTCTACACGGACACACACACAAACGCACACATGCACACACAAACACTCTCACATACAGAGACACATTCACAGACACATAGAGACTCACGGGCACACACAACAAGCTGCGCCCGCGCACGCTCTGCCGCGTGCACTCCACGCGCACCTGCAGCCAGGTGAACACTCACAAACACACCCTCACACACTTACAGACACACATAGACACACAGACACAATAGCGCTAACGGATCCGAAGTTTTGCAGCCACTGGGTTGCCAGGTGTAAACAGATGGTCTTTACAAAAAAAGCAGAAACTATTTATTCAGAGTAAATCAATTTGATCTTTACAAGCAAAATTCAGAGACCACACTTTAGTCTCTAGAATCTTGTCTTTAGTGAATCCGACCGAAGTCAGGCGGAGCATTCATTGTTGGTCGAGCTGGTGTGTGGTACAAAACTTAGGTACACTCCACACCACGACATCAACATTCTGTATACTAGCCTTCTTTGAGTACTGTTAATTACTTAGATTAAATTCTGAATTAAAGTACGCACACACGCGCACGTTTCTTTTAAACAAAAGAAAATAAAAGTTGTAATATAAATACATCAACCTTCCTCCTATAAGTTGATTATATGTATTGATCATTGATGTTTCGGTTTTTGAAGTTGAGTGGCGCACTCGACAGGAACACTAACAGAAAAACTACGCATGTTCAGAAACATACATGTCGATGTTCCTTGGCGTTCAATCTCAAACGATCCATGATGAATCTACAGACGATGACGTCCTATAGTTGACTCTCGAGGCTAAATACGTTGTCACGTATTTCTCGTACGTGTGTCTCATTAAAAAAATGTGCATTTTGTTCATATTGCAACTTTTGTTTTTATTATACATTTAAAAACAAAACCCTTGGTCTACAGTGTTTGTTTAAGTTTTTACTTATATACAAACAAACACTTTTTTATCACGTCGTGAGATGAGTGGTGCAGATCATTAGCATTCGATGTTATAACAATATTAACATAGCTTGATTTTTATAAACTTTATTTTACACATACAATAAACCACACAATACAATTTTAAACACATATGAACAATCAAATATCTCTCTACCTAAGTAAAGTAATTGAAATATTACAACTGTTTAAAAAAAGAGTTTTTAGCAATTTGCAAGTCAGGTCATAATGATTAAAATATGATTCGTAAGCCTATGGCTTTACAGAATAATAACCATTGCAATCAGCAATTAGCTTAGAGAAAAATTAAAGATAAAATTCTAACTTATGCAGTTGTCCATAAGTCATTTACTTCAAATGCCATGATTGCATAAATAATTCATTGAATAGTGAAATACGAGCTCTGTGGTAGTTGTTGACCGTGAATCATATTTAGATCGACATACAACGAGCACCCAAAAATCATTTTTAGACTTTGCTATTACTATCAATTGGAATCGTTTTGAAGCATATTGCTAATTCATTGCTCCATATGTTCAAAGTTAGTGCTCAAATACGTTAATAACGCAATGAATGTTGTTTATCTGTCAAAATGAAACCCATTGCTGTGCTCAAATGCCCAATATTCGTAAAATTACGAGAATCGCCGTGCGGAAAGTCTAAATAAATAAATTAATAAATTACCTGGACATTGCAAAAAACGTCAGAACATTTTAATTTCACGGACTACCTACCCTGAATTTTTCGCACTAGCGTAATTACTGACTGGTAGAGAGATGTTAAGGAACCAAATATACAGGGTGTTTTTCTGATGATAGAAATCCACATCAAAAACTCATTTTATATACCTGTCTTGTGCAAGTCAAATCTGTTCTTCTTTACACTCTGCTCACATACACATCTCTTTATAAAAATGTTTGTATAACTATTGTAACCGTGTACTGCGATATTTTGAACCCCCTGCTAACACTGGAGGGCATCGCGAGAGATCCGACTCGTATAGCTACGAGAGGGAAAGAGGTAAGTAACTAATGATAATGGACAGCTAGCCAGTTTAAAATAACTGGCAAGCTCGGTTATAATGTAGGTGTACTAGACAGGAACAAGATGTGTTTGATCCCAAAAGATGTCCCACGACCAATTTCAAATATCGAACTATGCGTTATACACTTTTATAAAATCGTTTGATGTCAATCACTTTAGAAAAATATAAAATAAACAACAAGCTGTTTAAATGCTTGGGTTCAAATTACATCTTGTACAGGTAGAACAAATACTTTTAAAATAGCTATCTATTTGTATTATATACTATATAATTATGTATTTCTCAAAATCAGCACAGTTAAAAGATATATAATTATACTTGTGTTCTTTTTTTCATATTCATTACATATTTCATTTCTATCTATTTTCAATGTCAACTAATTTCTAAAGTACAGTCACGGGCTACAAAACAACTAAAAATAAACTAAAATTGATAAACGGGAGCTTCCCACTACAAAATATAACATGATGATTTCCGTAACTGTACTTCATAGTATACATTAACGCACGTTGGAACACCACCACTGCGCTCCATAGCGTATCCTGGCTACAGGATTGTGGCTGCAGGAAGCGGTGGTGGACAAGCAACGTGGTACGTAGATGTTGTGGTAGATGTTGTCCCTCCCCGCCAGAGGACGCCACTCGACTGACCCTCCTGTTCATTTCAGTACAAGCGTCGGGGCAGGCCCACTAACAACCGAGCCGAAGACTTAATTCCAGGTGTTTATTGTCAGACGCACCGGCCCCTGTCCAGGTTGCAAACAATTTCTAGTGGCCCCCACCCTTCTAACCGCTTGATCGCTTCAGGGTGACGCTTCACTAACAATTCAGAATCCTACAGCGGGACACAGCTGCTGGATTCCACCATCTAACATGTAACAGCGATTCAGAATGTCGCTAACTGTGATACGTTTTAATCTTGAAAAGTTTTGGATCTTGGGGCGTCCTAGCTTAAAATATTGGAGGTATGCTGAAAAGTCTTTGGTCTAAGAGTATATCCAAGGGTGACTGAGCTAGTGTCATCTTGACCTTCACAAACCATTTTATGTTAGATTTCAAAGAGACAAATAGATTTTTGGATTTTTTGCACTGACGAGGCTTCCGATACGTATTCAGTGGACTGGAGCAAATCCTGTATACTACTGTCTCGTGTCCCTGGTTACATGGCCATCTCATATACCTTTTGCTCTCTCATCGCAACCCGTTTCGCCGTAACAAGTCGTTTCAATCCTCGGTTCAAGCACGAAGCAGAACATCTTCCATCAAGCAGAACACTTTCTTAAAGGCAGTGAGCCCTATCAGGCTTATAGTCTGCAGCATCTCAAGTGCACTGTTCCGCAGCGTCGCCGGTGCTGGTCGCGGCGCAGGTAGTGATCCCAGTCCCGGGCAAGGTCCGCACTCCCGGCGGGACCATCATGTAGCGTGTTGAGTCTAGGTCGCAGCCGTAAGTGTGGGTGCCCCCCTCCCCGTCCGCAGACGGTTCCGTTCCTCTTGCCCCGTGTGATGTGTGTGCTCTTTGGTCCTAGAAACCCTGGTCGATGCAAAGGCTTGATGGATTTCCAAGGCCGTGATCATCCTGATTATTTTTGAGTTTGTTGTGTTCGAGTGCGTGTTGATTTTCAACGGTTTTATTTTATTTAAAGTTCCTACTAGTATCGCAAAATTATTTTACGAGTGTGTTGTACGCTTGACAGGCGGCAGGTCACGCGCGGCGCGGCCGGAGCGCCTGGAGGAGGAGTATTACCCGCGCGGGGGCGAGCGGTACGACCGCGGCTACCCGCGCGAGTACCACGACTACGGGCCCGAGTACACGAGAGAACGAGCGCACACCGCGCATGCGCCGCCGCCGCACGACGCGTACGGTCATGACTACACGCGCGACGCATACGCGCGCGACGAGTACGGCCGAGAATATGCGCGCGACGAGCGGGAGCGGCGCCGCGACCGTGACCCGCCCGACGATTACGGGCCTTCGCGTCGCGCGCTTAACGCTGTCTAACCGCACCGCACCGACCTTGTTCGCACCGCGTCGCACGGTGCGACCCGCGTGCCGCGCCTCTTAGTCTCCGCATGCTTGGCGTGCCACGCCGCGTGACGCCAGGTGATTGGGGTGTCACGTCGCGTAGTGCCGCGTGTTTGGCATGCCACGCCACGTTGCGCGGGGTGCTCGATGTGTCACGCCGCTTGACGCTGCACCGTGCCGCACGCGTGTCACGGCGCATGTCGTGCACCGTGCAGTGCGCGTGCCGCGTTCTGCTGCGCCGCCGCTACTCGCGGCGATTGTATAAATTTTACATACTGAACGAAGGAGGAGCTAAGTTTAGTACCGTTAGATATTATCCGTTTCCCATTTTTTGAACATACTCTGTAATTATATTGCATCGTCTGTACTTCATTGTTGCAATCATTTGTAAATAAAATACTTTATATCGATGACCGACGTTTCACTGGATTCTCTGATGAAAGTCAATAGGTAGGCACACTCCCACAAGAAAGACACGTGTACTTTTATGTCGACAAGCACAAAAGAATCATCGCTTACTGCTAGTTACATAATTTCTACTTACATATCCTGAACATTCTTTCTGTTATTATCTTTAATAAAATCGGTAACCAAAAATTGTTACCACAAAATAATATTATTATACATTCTAATGTACCTATGTTAAATATGTAGGTATAGCGACATCTAGGTCACATCTTGGTATTAAGTTGAGCTTGAATACAGCGCCATCTGTCGCAGACCTTTGAACTACTAAGGCATTTACTACAGCGCCATCTGTAATTATCTTTTGAACTAAAACGTCTGATTTTAGAATTTAAGAACAGCATAGGTAATATATTAAATTAATAGTAGCTGTTGCCCGCGGTTCCGTCCACGTGGACTTCAGTTTACAGCGCGGAATTATTAAAATAAATAATAATAATATTAAAAATGAATCTCTCGGCTAAAGTTATCTAACGTTAGCAACAATATGTAATAACGTCTGATGTGTTTTGTCACTGTGACCTATTATTTCTATTACTTATCTTTTTTTTATTTGTTTTGGATGGGAAATCATGAAAAGACCTCTCCGGAGTTTTGCCTCCTCTCGCCACTCCCACATGTGGGCGAGGGCTTTAGCCTTCAGATCCCATACATGGCGGCAATCCGGTAAGGAGGCCATGACCCTCTGATTACTTATCTTCTGGTTTGAACGTGTCACATTTATCAAGTTCATGTTTATCATGATACATTGAAAGACCGTGAACTGTTTCCTGTTGGGTAGCTTCCAACTGAATCTGAAGCTCTTCCTAGTAGTTTCAGGGAGGCATTCCACGAAGCACAGCCAAACGAAGCACAGCCAGAGGAAGCGCATCTAACGTATTCCACTAAGCACACCCGTAGCTGGGCTTCAAATAATAATATTAAAATAATTAATTTTCTATTCCACGAAGCACACCTATGAAATATCACTCGCATAGTGCGGGGACAATTAATTCCAATTTCCTCGAAATTTAGTAATTTTTCAAAAAGTGACAACACCGGTATTATTATAAGCTAATAGCGACGCGACCACGTCACAGGTGCCGCGTGCCCTGCCCCCCGCCGCCCGCGAAAGGGGTTGTTTACCGCACATGTATTAAGTTGAGGTAACTTAATAATTTTTGCGAAATAATATTTATTTTTTTAGGGGGATTTTTTTTTAGGTTTTGCCTGTCTTTGTGGGAATTAGTAGAATCAGTTATCGATACCTAACAAT
Source organism: Sesamia nonagrioides (assembly GCA_017933935.1). Lineage (NCBI taxonomy): Eukaryota > Metazoa > Arthropoda > Insecta > Lepidoptera > Noctuidae > Sesamia > Sesamia nonagrioides. The sequence continues at coordinate 10,065 of JADWQK010001136.1, read as the reverse complement.
ACCTTCACGGATCGGACAGGGTTTTCTTTACATATTGTATATATATATATATTTTTAAAACCATGCCCCACTAGGCATTTCTCCTGTATCGTGGGTGCGTTTACAAACATACACTCACATACACAAATATCCAGACCCGGAACAACTACTATTAGTTGTGTATCTTGTGTTCGACCAGTGTTGTCCTCCACTTCTACATGTACATACAATGAGACAAATGCATACCTGATAAACTTCATTTAGTTTCATTAACATAAACACGGCGCAATAACGCGGCTAAAGGACGAATGCATCTCTTTTAGGCCTTTTATTTTGACGATGGGAAATCATCAAATGACCTCGCCCGTTCTGGGCTGAGCGGAAGGGCGTGTCAGACTTTTAGGGACTAAGACCTACCCGTGTTCCTTCACTTGCTTGTGCGCCAAGGACCATGGTCTCCGTCCCATTCGAACAACCCGAGGCCCTGGCAATCATCGGAATTCGTGGAACCCGTTACGATGTGCTGAAATCTCTTTGAGGCGCGCGTGGAACAAGGCGCCATATACCCGAGCCTGGTCCATACCGCAAGCCCGCACTTACGGTGCCAGCTTCACTGCTTCGCAGAAGGAGGTGATGGCCTGCCATGCACTCTTGCTGCATGGACCTGGACCACAACAGGATACGAGAGACCGCCGCAGATCGCCGCCACGAAGAGATGATGGTCCTCAGGACAATCCTCACAGTGGTAACACCCTAGTGTTTCCACACGCCTTATCCGGAACAGGAACCTCCCGAGACAGCCGTGTCCGGTGAGGACCTGCAACAGGCGGAAGGTGAGGGCGTCTTGGCGCCTCTCTAGCCACTAGCCGTCAGCCGATATATATCGCATCTGCTTTCCGACGATCACAAGGCGGCCCACATCAGGTGGTGTAAGAAAACTTTGCAAAGGTTCAACTGAGGAGAGTCAAATAACGTCTACGACATTATCACTGGTGACGAATCTTGGAAGCCCTACGATCCTGATTACAAATAACAATCTACAATCTGGGTTTTTCAAGACAAGCCAAAGCCGACTAAAGTTCTTCTTTCTCGAAGCACTTCATTCAAAGAGATCTTCACGAAGAGTCACATTCGTTGGAAAAACAGACCATGTTGCGACTATTGCACTTGAAGATCGTACAACGGTTAACGCAGAGTGGTATATCACAGTTTGTTTACCACAAGTCATCGCCGAACTTCGAATATGTAACTCAAGGTTACGTATCATAAGGATAATGCCGCCGGTAAGGACCAGGCCCGAGTCGACGCCGCGTCGTTTCACGCGCGCCTCAAAGAGATGTCAGCACACCGTGACCGGGTCCACGAAGACCGATGCCTCCTGGGTCAGGGTTGCGGGTTGGTTAAACAAGAAACCGTGGCCCTGGCCGTCGCACAGGCAAGTGAAGAAACACTGGTGGGTTTTAGTCAGTAAAAGTCTGACACGGCCTCCCGCTCCGGCCAGAGCGGGAGAAGTCATTTGTTGATTTCCCATCCCAACACAAAAAAAGGTGACGCATCATCCTGCATCAAGACAACGCAACCTCACACAGCGTTCCTCCTCATACAGTACTGACGTATGCCCTAACAATTTCTTTACATTTCCTAAAATTAAGAAAAGTCTCCGTGGTCAAAGGTTCCAGAGGAACTTTTGGATGATTACTTGGGTATTCGATGTGTGCCTTCCTGTTCAATTTAGAGTCAATAATAGTTCCCACTCTCTCACGCGCTCCGCTTCCTCCTTTGCCAGCATCATAGTATATTGGAAGCAGACGCACTCAACATTTTTAATAATATAGGACCTGGATCATACAATAGAGCTGTTTGCAAATTATAAAAGCGGTGACTCCTATGAACGGACACGTAATCCAGTATTACTATCAATTTGAATCCTTTTGAAGCATCCATTGCTCCAAATGTTCGAAAAATGTGTCTGCTCAACAACGTAAATAACGCAATGAATGTTGCTGAACTGTCAACATTAAACCCACTGCTACTGATAGTGGGTTATACCATTACCCTACACTTCAATATTTTGTCTCTATAGCTTATTCCGTTTTCTTATACAGGGAGTCTGAAAAATAGATAAACCTTATGAATGGTGTCGCATGATTTCGTAGGAGTTTTTTATACATGGGTTTGACCACTTTGACGTCACATGTCATGATTCTTTCATCTAAATTTTAATTTAATTAACTTTGCTCTGTGCGATGTACTTGTCCCCAGCTGATTACATTTTATCCACACCTGAGAAATAACTTAGCAGGTATTTTTTTTTATATCATTACTACAAACTAGTGGAGATATGGAGAGATGCAATCGTTGATAGTAAAGCGCACAAATTTATTATGTGCCTATTAATTCTCTCCTCGAAGACACTCAAATTATAAACTCACGGGAAGACCGCTAGTTGCACTTGCAGCCTATTTAATTATATTATACTATTAAAATATATTATTATTGAAGTGTGCACTAATGCTAGAAATAGAACCATGAATGGCAATATATTTGGACATAACTGTTCACTGACGAGGGTCAGAATCGCTAACTATTATGTTAGTCGCAAAGTATACTTTATGTATGTTTTAGTCAGCACTGCTAACACAGGCCGCGCAACTGTAACTGTATTGTCGGCTGCCACACTGTAGGATGATGTGCCCATGTTATGACAGTATGGTACTTAGGATGGGCACGGCATCAGAATAATATTTTTACACCGGCACAATTTTTAGTGATATATGAAGATGAGCAAAATGAATAAAGATGTGAAACTACAATGTTTTTTGTATTATTTGACTCCGAGTGCATTGACATAAACAGTACTGATGGAATATAAGAATCTTAAATAACTTTGAAACACTAAGTTTTTTGTAAAGCATTTCTTTTACTGATTAATTGTTACAATTGCCCCCTATTATTATCATTATTTTAAATTTGTGTGCACAGTGGGCCTAAATTACTATGGCGACTTGGCATTCCCCTTTGCGTTTGCTTATAGGACCAAAAAAAAAAAAAACTACAGTGCCTAAATGTTCTTGCATTTGTTTATAATTTTTATTTCTATAGTATTTAACTTTTATTAAAAATATTTCATGAATTTTCTATAATTATAGAAATATTTTTCTAAAAAAAAAAATTTGTAAAGAACTGTTAATTGAAAAATCACACTTTACGCTGATTGAAAAATTAGCCTAAAATGTTATGAAGTGTTAACAATTGATTGCATAAAATAAAATTGACATTTGACAGGTTTTGAATAGAACTGTCAAACATTCCAAATACTAAAAGTAACTATTTTATAAGGAAAGTAATTATTTTCAGTGACAAGCAGTCGTCTCTTTGCCTTGATTCTGTGCTAATAAAAGTTAAAGAACTAATTATACCTATCATTTATGTTGAGGAATACATCATCATAACTCACTTGTAATCTCCAAGTGAATAGGCAGAGGTAGGTATTTTCCATGTAATAGAGGGCGAGCCTACTGGTAACAACCGGGTACAAAATGAAGCTGAAATTAGCAAATATCTGCAAAATTCCTTTGCGTTTTCAAAAAGACTTATAAGACTTGTATGTCAAAGCTTTATAAATCCAATAAGTCTTGTATGCGAGTCCTGGGATACTACAAAGAGAAAATAACGTCAAAGTAAGAGACATAAAAGTCACTTTTATGTGTTCTCCAACATAATTAGTTTTTCCATCTTTATTAGCAAAGAATCAAGCCAAAGGGACGAGAGCTTTTCACTCAAAACGATTACTTTCGTTTTAAAAGACTTATTTCTTAGTGCATGAAGAGTGTTTACCCTCGGCTTATTTTATTATAACATAATTATCAGCCGATAATGTTGGCACTCTTGGGACAGAGGCTTCTCAATAAAAAGGAGTGGCCTATTCGGGCTCAGTGCGGATTGGTAGGTGTCAGATGTCTTCGAATCTTTGGTTCTAGGACATGTCGATCCTCACGATATAATCCTTTGCCGTTTTGAGAGCAATATGGTAATAAAGCAATATAAATAAAGTGTTGGGAATGAGACCCAACATGGTCGCGGTCTGCACGCGACAGTCGAGCAGTCGTCATCGGCAGCGGGAGCAGGACGCGGGTGAGGGACATGACCAAGCGAGCGGACCGGCTCGAACCTCACTCGCTTCCATGGACCCCGCCGCGACACACACCTCTTTTTAAATTAAACAATTGTTTGTCCGGGATTCTGTTAAATTTAGAAATATTTATTAACGGCAACATACCAGACCTTAAAAATACAATCAGCAATATATTTATTTCATCGCTCTTTAGACATTGGTCCTTCGAGCTGGATCAATGTCACTTGGTCATGTCCCCCACCCGCGTCCCGCTGCCAATGACGACTGCTTACGCCGCTGGCTGTCGCGTGCAGACCGCGACCATATTGGGTCTCATTCCCAATACAAAGTAAAGCGCGTGTCTGAGAAAAAAATATGATTTATATATCCTTACATAGACAGGTAACGTAACGTCTGGCGTTCCACAAGGAAGTTGTTGTGAATGTGCACAGCACTAGTCAGCCCCCATCACTAGTGCAGTGACACAGCGTGTTAAATGATGGCGCCCAAGCCACACTACACCTACGTCTAGGTTAAGTCACTAATGTCTATCTATAAGTTGTCTTAATTAAACAAGAGATTTAATAAACTAGTCTTTATTATAATCATGACCCAAAAATGGTGTCAGTAATTGGGTTCGTACTCGTAGTCTACGTTCCGTGTCAATAAAGTCATTGTGAAACTGTCGAAAAGGCGGCGTCATGTCTGATGAGAACCAAAAGCCCAAGAAACTTTCGGCAATGTCCAGTCCGCAGCCCATGGAGATGAATGGTAACTTGGCTCAACAGTGGAAAAAATGGGTGCAGTTTTTCAAAATATATTTACGTGCGTCTGGTATGGATGAAGAGTGTGATGGCAGAAAGGTAGCTTTATTTCTACATGTCAGTCGCGCGCGAGCCGCTGAGTCAAGCGCACGCGTACTAGATTGCTATAACTTTTTGTGATTGTTGTTTTAATTCTACCTACATTAAAAAATATAAATGTAAATCGACAATGGATGATAAAGAAAATACTTTTAATTTATCTGATTCGAGTGTTGAGGAGCAAAGGGATGAGCAATTAATGAATGCAGTTGAGGGTGTGTTATGTGAGAGAAGTACCGAAGTAATGGGTTTCCAAAAAACTCCGGAGAAGAGAATGAGAACCGAAAGTGATGAAATAGTTGAAGATGATGATGGTTTTGTTACAGTTAGAAAAAGCAATAAAAGGCTAGCAAGAAGGCTATCGAGAAAAAGTACAGAAGATGAGGCGAATAGTGCAGGCTTGGAAGGCGTCGACAAAATTATTGTGAGTGTCACGTCCCAAGAGGTTTTACCAAAACAATTCGGTCTAGCAAAAAAGTTAAGAGCTGAAAAAATTGATAAAATTGTGAAAATTTCTTATAAGAACCCCTATAAAGTACTAATTGAATTTGAAGATAAAACCAGTGCGCAGAAATTAGTGGATTGTGCCAACTTTCATGCTTTGGGCTACAGATGTCAATGGACAAATGAAATAAGTTTATGTTACGGTGTTGTAAGGAATATAGATTTAGATATAGAAGACAATGAGTTCCAGGAAAGCTTAGAATGTGAGTACCAAGTAGTATCTGTCAGACGTTTAAAAAGGTTAGTTGACACGGGAGGATGGGTGAACAGTGAATCGGTACGTCTATGTTTTAAAAGTTCCACTTTGCCCCCATATGTCTGTATATATGGGTACAGGTTTAAAGTGGAACCATACACCTTTCCGGTGACACAGTGTTCTGCATGCTGGCGTTATGGTCACCTATTAAAAATGTGTCCTAAAAAAAAAAAATTATGTCCCAAGTGTGGTGAAGACCATGTTAACTGTGAAACTAAAGAGTATAAATGTTTAAATTGCAAAGGAGCGCACATGGCATTAGATAAATCCTGCCCTATTTTCCTAAAAGAGAAGGCCATTCGAAGAATTATGTGTCAAGAAAATTCTACGTATAGGAAAGCTTTGTCACTTTATATAAACAAAGCCAGAACAACAAGTGGACTTATTTACGTGTCTCGGCAGCAAAACTCAAACGAGCCTACGGAACCTACACACAGGACATCTTCTTACTTCACTAATGATTCTAACAAAAGGAGCTTTAGAGACATACTTATGACAGATGCACCGAACAGCAATCAACAACAAGATACCTCAAATTGCGAACAGAACATGGATAGTGACGAAGACCACAATACAAATCATGTGTTTATATCTTCTCCGATTTTAGGCAAAAACAAGTCGAAGAAGAAGTTGGTTAAAACTAGAAACTTACAGGAGACAACATATCTAAGTGATGGATGTTCTCACATTAACGTGGAAACTACTTCACAGCCTACTAGTAATAACGAACAAAAGAAAAGTAACTCTCAAAAAACTTTTGTATTAACATTTTTAGAAAAATTACAGAATATTTGTTTATCAGAAAGCAGTTTTGAAGTTAAAATAAAATCAATATGTAGTTATGTTTGTGAACAGATCATACAATCTGTTATACAGTTAGTTAGAGGTACAGATATTATGAGTAAAATATATTGCCTCTTAACAAATGGCTAATCATAATAAAGACTTTCCGTTGAACTTATTGCAGTGGAATGCACAGAGCTTAAAGCCTAAATTGGAAGAATTCAAACTTTTACTATTGCAAGAACATGTGCATATAGCATTTGTTAGCGAAACCTGGCTAGCCTCAGGATTTATGCTTAATATTAGTGAGTATAATGTGTATAGACGAGACAGGGATGATTCTTATTGAGGCATCGCCATAATAATACACAAGTCAATAAAAGCTCAAGAACTTTCGGTAAGTGTTAACAATACAGGTATCCAAATTTTATGTCTTAGGATAATTAATGCTGGAATTATAGAATTCATTACATTAATTTATTGCCCAAGCTCTGTACGTACGGCTCAGGCTGATTGGGATCAAATATTTTCTATGTTTCATAAAAAATGCATAATCTTAGGAGACTTTAATGCACATCATACAGATTGGTCTTACAAAGACGATTGTAGAGGGAAACAAATTCACGAATCGGCTTTAGAGTTTGGTTTTGTGTCTATTAATGACGGTCAGCCTACTAGATTAAAGCTTGTTAACGGTCACCTTCAGAAATCATCTCCGGATATAACCTTTGCATCAGCTGATGTTGCAATTAATTGTGATTGGTCTGTTTTAAGTGAGAATTTAGGGAGTGATCACATGTTTATAAAAATAAAAATTAAATATCAGGATCAATTACATATTTCTAAAACAAGAAATTATAAATTAGCTGACTGGAATGCGTATAAAAACAACATCACTAACAATTTATTGCATCCTCAAGAACATAAAGATGTACAAAGCCTGTATGAGCATTTTATTCAACAAATTAACAGAGCTGCGGATAATAGTATTCCTGTGAAAAAGTTATGTCATAATCCATGTAATAATTTCAGACCAAAAGGGTATTGGTGCCAATCAATATCTAAATTAGTTGGTGAACGTAGACTAGCTTTAGCCAAATTCCGAAAGAATCCTACACCTAATAATTTAAATAATCTTGAAGAAAAAATACTAAACGCTAGACATGCTATTCATAAAGCTAAAACAAAAGATTGGCAAACTTTTTGTGATAGTATTGACCACACAGTATCGGTTTCACAAATGTGGAATAAAATGCGTTGGATTAAAGGATACAAAAGATGCAAAGTTTACATTTCCCTAGACGCGCAATCTGAATTATTATGTTCCCTTACCCCTGATTATGTCATGCCCTCACCACCCCGCTTTTCATCAGTGAATCAGTCACTTGAAACGGAATTTAGTATGGAAGAGATGCGTGGATGTTTTAAGAAAAAAGACACAGCCCCAGGAGAAGATATGATAACGTATTCAATGATCTCTCAATTACCTGAAACTGGTCAGTTGTATCTGCTAAATTTATACAACCTGATATTAAAGTCTGGTGACGTTCCAACTCAGTGGCGTAATATCAAAGTGATAGCTATACCTAAACCAGGTAGTTCGTCTAACTCTAATAATAAACTTAGACCTATATCTTTAATCTCATGCATTTGTAAGATATTTCACGTAATGATTGCGAGACGCATTGAGTGGTTTGTAGAAAGGAATGAAATCTTATCTCCATCAACGACGGGATTTAGGAGAGGCAAATCATGTCTGGATTGCTTAGCACGACTGGTGACGGATATCCAAATAGGCCTAACTAAAAACTCTCCCACGTTAGCATGCTTTCTAGACATTAAAAGCGCATATAACAATGTGTTAATTGAGAAAATGTTAGAGACCCTTGATACCTTAAAAGTAGGAAAGAGCATTTGCCAATATCTTTGGAACTTCCTTAGTGAACGCCGACTTAAAATTACTGATGACACTGCAAAGTGTAATGAAGTTGTTAGGATTGCAAGAAATGGCTTAGCTCAGGGTGACCCTATCTCACCACTTCTTTTTAATATCGCAACTTTTAAGATTTGTCGGGATATTGCTGTTAACATAAATGTGTGCCAATACGCGGATGATTTTGTTTTGTATACAACCGGTAACAATATACTAGAATCTGCTAGGCGAATGCAAGCTTCCTTATAGGTGTTTATAGACGTATTGATAGAGTTAGGATTAGAAGTATCTACAAGTAAGTCACATTACTGTATTTTTAGTAGAGGCCGCAAATCTCAACAGCTTAATTTTGTAATCAATGATAGTTCACTTGAAAAAGTAGATACCTATAAATACTTGGGAATGTGGCTTGATAGCTCGTTAAAATGGAGTAAACACATAAATGAAATAGTTCAGAAAGTTTTAAAATTCAACAATTTGTTAAAAATAATGGCTAGTTCTTCATGGGGACTACACCACAATCACTTGCGAAAGATATATATTGCTATTGTAAGAAGTAGATTAGATTATGGAAGTTTCTTGTATAACAATTGTTCTAAAGCACTACAATACAGATTAGAGAGGGTACAAAACCAGGCATTAAGAATAGTGGGTGGTTTCATTAGAAGTACTCCAATACATGCTATGGAATGTGAGCTCTGTGTTCCTCCACTGCATTTAAGAAGAAAATGGTTAGCTTTTAAGTTTTGTTTAAAATCTCGCTCCATAACAAAAAATTTAACGAATAACTTGTTAGACGAACTGTGCACTCTTGGTCGCGTTAGATATTGGTCAAAAAAGGAAATGCCATTATTAGCTACTACTTTTGAATTAGTAAAAGAAGAAAATATTGACTCTAAGCCTACCCTAGATATGTTTAGTTTACGTACATGGATTACCAATTTTAACATTAAAGACCTGATTGTACTTAATTTAGATATAGTCAATATGCCTAAGAGAATGTATGATCCCACCTTTCTTCATTATTCTGTAGTCAATGAACTACGTGAAAAATATTCAGAATATTATATAATTTTTACAGATGGCTCGAAAAGTAACATAGGTGGAGGTGCTGCATATTATGACCCTTTAAATCCGAATCGTAGCAACTCCTATAAATTAAATAAGTGCTTTAATATTATGTCATTGGAACTCATTGCAATTTCGGAAGCGTTATCTTATGCTAAAACTATTGCAAGTAATAAAATTTTGATATGCGTAGATAGCAAGAGTGCTCTCCAACATATAGCTCGATGCGCCTCTGGTGTCAGAGGTGTACCGATAGCTTATACTATTATTTCTGAAGTAGATAAAATGACCAGCTATGGAAAGAAACTGAAATTGCAATGGGTTCCATCACATATAGGCTTAAGTGGTAACGAGAAGGTTGACAGTCTGGCCAATAAGGGAATTTTAGAAGGCAAAGATTTAAATTATAAACCAGATTTTTCCGAAATTTTGCCAAAATATAAGAAAAAGTGCCACCAAACTTGGATAGAATATTTTAATTTGCGGTCAAAATCTAAGGGTATCTGGTATAAAACGATAGTCTGTGAACCTCCTCATATACCATGGTTTTCAAATTATAAAATGA
>JADWQK010001812.1:0-65385 GCA_017933935.1 Sesamia nonagrioides | reverse complement strand
AAGTCCAATGAAAAACGAGCGTGACACTCGGCTTGACTTTCCTGCCAAAACTCCCTTTGTACGAGTTGTGAAATTATGATAGTATGACACACTCATTCAGCACCCTAATTGCGTAACACACTATTACTGTCAATTGGAATCATTTTGAAGCATATTGCTAATCCATTGCTCCATACCTATAATATGATTATGTTCAAAAAATGTGTCTCCTCAACAACGTAAATAACGCAACGAATGTTGTTGGACTCTCAAGTCAAGTCATTTTGGTGTGTGCGAGTGTGCGAGGAAATTGCGTGATTTAATTCCCCCATCCCCGTTCCACCATCGCACGACCCGTCGTACGGCGAGTTTCCACCCTTACATTGTTAACACCACTATGATCCGGTCGAAGCGTTTTACTTCCTCCTTTTTACCGCGTACATCGAGGAACTGGAACTATTTGCCAGCGGCGGTGATTCCGTCGGACTGCAATTTGAGTGTCTTCAAGGCTAGAGTGAATAGGTTCTTAATAAACTAGTGCGCTTTACCATTAACGATTGCGTCACTGCTTACCATCAGGCGGGATTGCGATCAAGCGTTAGTTTATAATTAATAAAAAAAAAAAAACCTATTGCTACTGAAAGTGTGTTACTCAATTATCCTGCTAGTGGGCATGATTTAGGACAGCTTCCAGAATTCCATCTCTTGACACATCACCATGGAAACTTAATTTTTTAATTCAAAAAGGTTGAATTACTGTTGCCCGTTTGCGTGCTCCTGCTGTGACTATGAAATTGTATGATTTATTGTAAAAGGTTAGACGTTTACAAAGAAATAAAAATAAAACCAAACAAATATTTTTAATATTATTTACAATTTAATAATTTATTAAAACAATTCTTTCACATTAAAAATGCGGAACTCTTAACTCGTTTGTTACAAATATATTTCATTAATTACATGGCTAAAATTTACAATGTATCAATACGTTTTACAAAAATAATTCTTCCTTAAAACTTATTTATAAACTGCAGAACCCTGTCAAAATATTTTGTCAAACCTAAGAACAGCATTTCATACCAGTCACTCTTATTTGAATGAATTCTTGCAGTTCATTCTATTTTCTTATCCACGTCTGTACCTACAAATAATATAGTATATATGTGTATTATACCCATATATTCTACATTATTTTTATCCAGTCTATATGGCACTGATCAGTAATGGTATCCAGTTTTTTCATCGAAACTAGGTGGATTCCTGGGACCTCCAAATTGCTCTCCTAGCCCTGCAAGCCCATGGGCACCGCCTTTATTGGAAGTAACTATATCATAACCGGGACCCGACAGGATTGGCGTCTGAATCGTAGACACGACAGGACCTACATTAGAACCTACTCCTGAAAGGACGCTAGAGGCTTGGTCACTACTGAAAACACTAGGATTAGAAGGCTTAGAACCTACCAATGTTTGGCTTCCAAAGCTTGATCCTTGCGTTGAAGACGACCCAAGCGGCTTTCTATCGAAATGTGTTGTTACAGCTGGCTGAGTAGATTGGAGACCGGACTGAGAGGTAAATACCGCTGAAGACTGGGCATTAGAACCGTGCGTGGATGCAGTACTTGCAGGTTGGAAGGGCTGCCCACTTAATTTATTATAAGATGTCTGAATAACTGGACCGCTGACATCGGCCGGTTTAGCTGGTTGCGCACCAAACTGAGATGAACTCACAGTAGATTGCGACTGCTGAACAGAACCCGGAGTTGACGAGAACCCGACAGGCTTGAGGGGTTGGTTGTTGATCGGTTTTTGTGAGGTGGATACTGCAGAGTTAAAGTTTGATTGAGTTTGCTGTACCTTTTGATAGTTAGTCTGTGACAGGGAACTTCCTGATGGTTTTTGCGTAGCTGAAACAATACCCTGACCTGTTTGGGTAATGCCAAATGGTACTACATTACCCGAGGAGGCAAAAGCGTTTGCTTGTGCCTGTGGCTTTTGCCCAAAATGTCCAGCCGTAGAACCAAATTCGGTTTGGAAAGGCTTTTGACCAAACTGTGTGGGTTGTACAGTTTGCGAAATTGTGGTTACAATTGGAACAGCCGTTTGAGATGAGTCGCTAAACCGAGATGGGGTTGAACCTACTTGGGTAGATCCTTGCGTATTTTGTGAGCTGTCAAAAGGTTTAATACCATAATGGGTAGTTTGTACTGGTTGTACTTGAGAAATGATTCCTTGGGTAGTCTGGGTAGTCTGACCAAAGTGGGAGCCAGAAGGACCGGCAAACTGTGCTTGCTGTAAGCCAGATCCTGAAACTGCAGCGGAACCAGAAAGTTTGTTGCCAGAACCGTATTGGATACTCTGAGAGCTAGGTCCATTTTGAGATGAATCATTTATTCCAAATTGAGTCGTTTGCACGACTGGTCCTTTTGACTCTGTATTTGTTGCGTAAGAAGAACCTTGTGTTGCTGTCTGTGGTTTTTGATCCAAATGTGAACCAATGGATCCAAAGTGCGATTGTTGGGAGAAAGAACCACCTTGCGCCGTGATAGAAGGACTTTGACTAATCGAGGCTTGACCAGTCGTCGAAGTTACACCGGTAACTGTAGTCGTCAGCGGTTTTTGACCAAACTGGGAGCCAGTTGATCCAAATTGATTCTGTTGGAATGCTGAACCAGTTTGTGATATTTCTGGTTTCTTACCAAATTGGGATGTTTGGCTTTGAGAGTAAATGTGTGACGTAGAACTAGAACCTTGAGTTGATTGTGGCTTTTTACCAAATTGGGAACCAAACTGTGTCTGTTGAGAAGAGGATCCGAAAGATGTTTGGCCAAACGTTGGCTTAAATGTTGTTGAAACTGAACCTAAACCTTGGGATGATTGAGAATTCGTACCAAATTGGGAAACACTTGATCCAAACTGTGTCTGTTGGTACGAGGAACCATAAGGTTGTTGGCCGTTTACTGGTTTCGAACTTGACAAACCCGCACCAGAACCCTGGGTTGACTGGGCATTCTGACCAAACTGGGAACCAGATTGACCAAACGGAGAATTCTGACCAATCTGGGAACCAGATGATCCAAATTGGCTCTGTTGTACAGTATGAGTTGTGGTTACAGGTTTCTTTCCAAACTGAGATGTTTGACCCTGAGAGTTTTGAGAAGCTGATCCAAACTGTGCCTGCTGATAAACAGGTTTTATACCAAACGATGTTTGAGAGTTAGTAGATGAAGATCCAACACCTTGGATAGAATGGGAATTCTGACCGAATTGAGAACCAGTGCCAGTGGATCCAAATTGTGTCTGTTGATTCGAAGATCCAAAGGGTTTTTGACCGAAAGATGGTTTAGAGGTCGTTAAAGTCTGACTAACCTGGGTTCCAGTTGATCCAAACTGAGTCTGTTGTGTGCCAGTTTGAGTTGCGCTAAAAACGGGTTTGTTTCCGTACTGCGAAGTTTGGCTTTGAGAGTAAGTGTAACTGGAACCTTGAGTTGTTTGTGGCTTTGAACCAAACTGTGTTTGTTGATATGAAGAACCGACTGATGGTTTACCCGTAGTTGAAACTGAACCAGTGGCCAAAGAAGACTGGCCATTTTGGCTAAACTGAGATCCAGTTGAACCAAACTGCGTTTGTTGATTAGAGGAACCGAATGGTTTTTGGCTGAACGATGGCTTAGTAGTAGACGAAACTGAACCAGAACCAAAAGAGGACTGAGCATTTTGACTGAATTGTGAACCAAATGATCCAAATTGAGTCTGTTGTGATGGTACGCCAGTTTGAGTTGTGATAACAGGTTTCTTTTCAAATTGAGAGGTTTGGCTTGTAGATTGAGAGTAGGTAAAATGAGATCCTTGGGTGGTTTGTGGTTTTGAACCAAATTGTGTCTGTTGATATGTAGAACCGAATGAAGGTTTACCCGTACTTGGAATTGAACCAGTGACCAAAGAAGACTGAACATTCTGGCCAAACTGAGATCCAGTTGAACCAAACTGTGTTTGTTGGTTAGAGGACCCGAATGGTTTTTGGCTGAACGATGGCTTAGTAGTAGACGAAACTGAACCAGAACCAAAAGTGGACTGAGTATTTTGACTGAATTGGGAACCAGATGATCCAAATTGAGTCTGTTGTGATGGTACGCCAGTATGAGTTGTGATAACAGGTTTCTTTTCAAATTGAGAGGTTTGGCTTGTAGTTTGAGAGTAGGTAAAACTAGATCCCTGAGTGGTTTGTGGTTTTGAACCAAACTGTGTCTGTTGATATGAAGAACCGAATGATGGTTTACCCGTACTTGAAATTGAACCAGTGCCCAAAGATGACTGAACATTTTGGCCAAACTGAGATCCAGTTGAACCAAACTGCGTTTGTTGGTTAGAGGAACTGAATGGTTTTTGGCTGAACGATGGCTTAGTAGTAGACGAAACTGAACCAGAACCAAAAGAGGACTGAGCATTTTGACTGAATTGGGAACCAGTTGATCCAAATTGAGTCTGTTGTGTAGGTACGCCAGTTTGAGTTGTGATAACAGGTTTCTTTTCAAATTGAGAGGTTTGGCTTGTAGATTGAGAGTATGTAAAACTAGATCCTTGGGTGGTTTGTGGTTTTGAACCAAACTGCGTTTGTTGATATGAAGAACCGACTGATGGTTTACCCGTAGTTGAAACTGAACCAGTGCCCAAAGAAGACTGGCCATTTTGGCTAAACTGAGATCCAGTTGAACCAAACTGCGTTTGTTGATTAGAGGAACCGAATGGTTTTTGGCTGAACGATGGCTTAGTAGTAGACGAAACTGAACCAGAACCAAAAGAGGACTGAGCATTTTGACTGAATTGTGAACCAGATGGTCCAAATTGAGTCTGTTGTGATGGTACGCCAGTTTGAGTTGTGATAACAGGTTTCTTTTCAAATTGAGAGGTTTGGCTTGTAGATTGAGAGTAGGTAAAACTAGATCCTTGGGTGGTTTGTGGTTTTGAACCAAATTGTGTCTGTTGATATGTAGAATCGAATGATGGTTTACCCGTACTTGGAATTGAACCAGTGCCCAAAGAAGACTGAACATTCTGGCCAAACTGAGATCCAGTTGAACCAAACTGTGTTTGTTGATTAGAGGAACCGAAAGGTTTTTGGCTGAACGACGGCTTAGTAGTAGACGAAACTGAACCAGAACCAAAAGAGGACTGAGCATTTTGACTGAATTGTGAACCAGGTGATCCAAATTGAGTCTGTTGTGATGGTACGCCAGTTTGAGTTGTGATAACAGGTTTCTTTTCAAATTGAGAGGTTTGGCTTGTAGTTTGAGAGTAGGTAAAACTAGATCCCTGAGTAGTTTGTGGTTTTGAACCAAATTGTGTCTGTTGATATGAAGAACCGACTGATGGTTTACTCGTACTTGGAATTGAACCAGTGCCCAAAGAAGACTGAACATTCTGGCCAAATTGAGATCCAGTTGAACCAAACTGTGTTTGTTGGTTAGAGGAACCGAATGGTTTTTGGCTGAACGATGGCTTAGTAGTAGATGAAACTGAACCAGAACCAAAAGTGGACTGAGCATTTTGATTGAATTGGGAACCAGATGATCCAAATTGAGAGCTATGACCGATTTGGGAACCAGATGTACCAAATTGAGTTGTACTAATAGGCTTCTTTCCAAACTGGGATGTATGACTTGTGGATTGAGAGTAAGTAAAACTAGATCCTTGAGTTGCTTGAGTTGGCTTTGATGCAAACTGAGAACCGAACTGAGTTTGTTGGTTTGTGGAACCTAAAGGTTTTTGCCCTGAACCTTGACTTGATTGCGTGTTTGAACCAATCTGTGAACCAATAGACCCAAATTGGGATGTAGTTTGTGAGCTACCGACTGGTTTCTGCCCAAATGAATTTGGTGTGTTAGAAGGAACAATGGAACCTTGAGTTATTTGTGGCTTTGAACCGAACTGTGAACCAGTAGACCCAAATTGGAGTGTCGTTTGTGGGCTGCCAACAGGCTTTTGCTCAAATGAAGATTGACCTTGTGTATTCGAAGAATCTATGGAACCTTGGGTGGTTAGTGGCTTTTGTCCAAATTGCGATCCAGAACTACCGAACTGATTATTGAAACCAGATACTTGAGAGCTGACAATAGGTTTCTGACCGAATAGGGACATTGGTGCATTTGAACCTGTTTGGAAGGTAGACTGACTTCCAAATTGAGATGAACTTTGTTGGGTTCCAAACCTGGAACCAGTCTCAGTCTTAACTGGCTTAGCTTGCGAATTTGTTTGCGAAAATGTCGCTTGGGCAAAACTGGAAGAAGAATCTTTGTTTCCTTGTGCAGGTAGAGTCGTAGCTGGCTTGTTATACTGGTAAATTGTACCCTGGTACTGTTGTGTTGGTGACTGAGAGCTGTCAGATGTCTGACTGGACGATGACTGGCCAAACTGTGTCTGATTCTGGACGATTGGTTTATGAGTTTCACTAGATCCATATTGAGTAGAAGTTTGCTGTCCAGATTGGCCAAACTGTGTTGATGGTTTTGTACCAGATTGACTAGATTGTGAACCGAATTGTGTAGACGATGACGAGGATGTGAAAGAAGAGATGGCAGCCTGAGTAATACCGTCATAAGATGGAGAGCTAGTGCCTTGATACTGTCCAATGGCTGCTGTAGTGGGGGTATTTGGATATTTCGATCCCTGTCCAGTTATAGAACTAACTGGGAAGTTTGGCTGGTGGTTATTGGAGTACTGACTACTAGGTTTTGCTGATGGGGTAACAAACGGCTTGGATGGATGTTTGTAAATGTATGAGTTGTCAATACCCTGCTGTTGACCAGTAAAAGGCTTTTGAGTGCTGAACGCCCCGGTGTGAGTGGCTGAGATGGAATTCGCTAGAGTTGGTGAAGACCCAAAAGAATGTGAAGCCTGATTTGACCCATAACTAAGTTGGTTTCCAGATACAGAGGAGGACGCAGAGGCACTTGATGGTAAGTTTGGTGAAGGACTTTGTGCGTGGGAGCCAGAATTCTGGATTCCTGAGACAGAAGCTGATGCCGTAGCTGTTGATGGGGCAGGGAATGAAGCACCAAATGATGACACTGAGCCATGTGTGTGTTGGCCAGCTGTTTCAAAAGAGTTTAATGTCGGTAAGTTATTATTTTTAAGACCAGAACTTATGGGACCACTGGAAGCAAAAGCGTTGGCACTACCAGGTCCTCTTGCAACTGCCGAACTGAAGGCCGAAGCACCATCATCAAAGCTTGGTGATCTGAGTATAGAGCCGCCTATTGAAGTCTGAGCATGAGCGTGATTGCCTTCAGAGTTAGTAGGTTGAACTCCGAATCTATTCTCAGTCGAATGTGAAGACAAACCAGCGTGAGCACCATGAGAACTACTGCCATGACTTAAGGAATTGCCATCCTTTGAACCAGTCTGTCCTCCAATGATAGAACCTTGACTAAAGCCTTGACCACTGGGTCCTTGTGAAGAATGGATTGCTGTACTTGGCTTGTAAGCTCCAACGAGGACTCCTGAAGTAGGTCTGTGGCTGTTCTGACTCACTTGAGATCCACCAGACGTTGCAACTCCGCTGCCTATTGTAAGTTTCTCATTGTTATTACCCGAGCCATTGCTTGAATAATCACCTTCATCATTGTATTTCTGCGCGTCGTATGAGCCTGTAAATAAAAATGAAAGTTGTAAGTCATTTGTCAATGACTGATACCTATGTCAAGGCATACAAAAGCCTATAATGTTTGAATGAGATGTTACCGAATTTGTGAATGAACTATTTTTTGGTGAGCATCTGCATTGACAGTTTGATTAATAGTCTTTTTAATATTCGAAGTGATCTTTTTGTAGGACACAATTGTGACACGCGTTATTGCGTTTTACACTCTGTCCACTAGACTAATAGGTTTTTGACAGCTGCCATAGAACGTAACTTTTTTTTTTATAAATTACTTAGTGCTTGACCGCAATCCCGCCTGGTGGTAAGCAATGATGCAATCATTGATGGTAAATCGCAGTAGTTTATTAAGAGCCTATTCATTCTAGCATTGAAGACACTCAAATTATCGTCCGACGAAAACGCCGCCGCCGACAAATTGGTCCAGTCCCTCGCTGTACGCGGTATGAATGAGGAGGCGAAACGCTTCGTCCGGCGAAAGACTCAGTTCTACCGCCTTTGCTGTTAAGAAAATTAAACAGATAACTGATGTGGATACAGCCAGAATTGTTTATTTTAGTTATTTTCATAACCTTATGACTTATGGGATTCTTCCCTGGGGAACTTGTGCGGACATCAATACCATCTTTGTTTTACAGAAGAGGGCTGTTCGATCCATTTACAACCTTGGTCCTAGAGATTCACTTAGAGAAAAGTTCAAAGAGGTAAACATTCTGACTGTAGCTTCACAATATATATTTGAAAATCTTATGTATGTTCATAAAAATATCTCGAATTTTAAGAAAATAAGCGATATTCATAATGTAAATACCAGGAACAAACACAATCTTACTGTACATCACACTCGTCTACACAGAGTAGGCAACTCGTTCATGGGTTAATGTATACACTTTTACAACAAGCTTCCCATGGACATTCGAAACTTACCCATTAAACGATTTAAAAACCATATAAAGGCCAAACTTTGCAAAAAGGGGTATTATAAAATCACAGATTATTATTTAGAAGACAAAAAAGCTTAGGACTGAGCTGCTCGCTCTGTTAAGCATTGTTATTAAGCAATATGCATAATTATAACGTAAATTATTGTATAAGTTTTCATTTTTAATGTCTGGACTTGAAAAAAGACGATGATCCCTGAGTTTGTTTCGGCTATTTCTTCTCAGAGGTAGTCAGTTAGGAAATGCCGTCTTCATCTAGTTAAAAAAAAAAAAAAAAAAATAACCATGACCTGTAAAAGTGATCAGTGATCCTACTTGCTTAATAAACGATTTCATTTCATTTCCGAATCGTAGTGGTGTTAACAATTAACAACGTAAGGGTGGAAACTCGCCGTGCGACGGGTCGTCCGATGGTGGAACGGAGATGGGGGAACTAAATCATGCAATTCCCTTGCACATTTACCAAAATGAATCCTATAGGTATAGAACACCGAAAGTCTGTCTACTCTACGCCTGTGCACCACTATTGCCTTACATATTTATCACTTTTACAGTCATTATAATGACGTAGGCACATGTATCGTACTAAACATTTGTAATTAGTATAGAAAACAGTATCAGAAGTGTTTAAATTATACGTTTTACTTAATTGTTGTTTTATTCACGAATCCAATTACAAAATGCAATGAATAGGTATTGGATTTAATAATATTCATAAGCATACTAGGCATAAAAAACTGCACCATTTTTTATTCTACAACAATAAATCGAACATCGATACTACATAAAAATTAAAGTGTGACATAACTGTAACATTACGTTGGTGCAATCACTAGATTCATCTGTCAAAAAATGGCAACGCAGCGGACAGAGTGTATTATAATCGTAGCAATGAAATGCTACATCTATGATTATAATTAAATAACGTGTGTGACTATTCAACTGACAACAAGAAAAAAACAAAGCAATCAGTCATGAAAAATGTATACTATACCAACATTTTGTCACATGCAATACAAATTCTCTCAAAACGTCGAAGGAAAACTTCGTGGGGAGACTGATATTCTAAAACCAAAAATTCAATGGCATGTGACATCTATAAACCCGCATCGAGCTCACATGGTAAATTATTGCCCACTCAGAGAGGGCCTGTGACACATTATAGCCTGAGTCATCATCATCAACATCATCAACCTTTTTATCGTCCCACTGCTGGGCGCAGGTCTCCTCTCATACAAAGAAGGTTTGAACGTAATCACCACGCTTGCTCAATGCGGATTGGCGATTTCAGACCTAAACTCAAGGTTTCCTTTTTTTTTATTGGGATGGAAAATCATCAAATGTGGAGCGGAAGGGCGTGTCAGACTTTTACTGACTAAAACCCACCCGTGTTTCTTCACTTGCCCGTGCGACGGCCAGGGCCACAGTTTCTAATTTAACCAACCTGCAACCCTGAGCCAGGAGGCATCGGTCTTCATGGACCCCGTCACGATATGCTGACATCTATTTGAGGCGCGCAAAATGTTTTTCTTCGACTTCTAATCAGTCATTGGTGTCCAAGATATACTTAGGAAGTACATATAACTTTATAAAAGTTACATTGGTACTTGCCTGACCTGGAATCGAACCCGCACACTCACACTTGAGAGGCTGGTGTTTTAACCACTAGGCCACCACGACTTCAGGGCTTCATAGACTGATTACTAAATATAAAAGCTTGACTCTCCGTATCAGGAAAACAGCAAAACAAATTGGCATGGTCAGAAATCCATATTTTAATTATTCCTACTAAATATTACAATATCAATGCGAAAGATTGTAAGTACGGATGGATGTTTGTCACTCATCATCATCATCACCATCTCAGCGTTAGTGCCAGTCGCATCCGAAGCTTTTCAGCTTCGGAGTCTAGGGTCCGCTTTACCAGTCTAACTGCTGATTTTTGGCTAAACTTCGATATTTTCTCTGAAGCGACTGCCGTCTGACCTCCACATTCCACAACCCGAAGGCGGTATTGAAGCATTGCAGTTAGACCAAATGTTGGACTTTTGGAGGGCTCCAACAACCCGTAACGACTGGCATTAGATGTTCGTATGGCAACCGGGACCAACGGCTTAATGTGCTTTCCGTGGCACGACCAGATCAGTGCAAACATTCATATGCATGCATATAAATATTTGCACTGCTCGGAGATCGAACCCGCGCCTCCTTGCGCAGGGACCGCGTTATTATTCTTCCTAAATATTACAATATAAATGCGAATGTTTGTGAGTATATATGGATGGATGTTTGTCACTCTTTCACGCAAAAACTACTATACTAATTTGAATGAAATTCGGCACACAGATAGTTTATAACCGGGAATAAAACATGGGAGACTTTTTATCCCGATGTTTCCAAGGATTCGAAACTTATGCAGGTGAAATCGCGAGGTGCAGCTAGTGTTAAATAATGCGGTGAGATGTAATTACACGCCATTTCCTATACAATTTTGTGAAACGAATGGATATAAAATGCTAGTATTAAGAAGAAATTCCATTTTACGTGTTCTTCCGGCGATACTTCCGTAGAGGAAGTCTTGCTTTATTTAATGCAGTTTTAGTTTACAATAAAAAAAAATTTATACAGCCTCATTGGCCTAATAGACGACGTTGATGGTTACTCCATCCATACTAATATTATAAATGCGAAAGTAACACTGTCTGTCTGTCTGTCGGTCTGTCTGTCTGTCTGTCTGTCTGTCTGTCTGTCTGTCTGTTACGCTTTTCCGCTGAAACCTCTCAACCGATTTTGATGAAATTTGGCACAGACAATCTTTGGACCCAGAGAAAGAACATAGGCTACCTTTTATCCCGGAAAAATATGATGTTCCCGAGGGAAATCTAAAAAGCGCGATATAACCGAACTCCACGCGGGCGGAGCCGCGGGCGGAAAGCTAGTCGTCTATAAGCAGTCCAGCAGGGTAATTGCGTAACACACTATCAGTAGCAATGGGTTTCGTTTTGACAGTTCAACAACATTCATTGCGTTTTTTACTTTGTTAAGCGGTTAAATTTTTCAAACACATAGAGCAATGGATTAGCAATTTGCTTCAAAATGTTTTCAATTGATAGCAGTAGTGCATTACGCAATTAGGGTGCAGATACTATAATAAAAAAATGTTTTCTACTTCTTAGTTCCATTTTTTTTTTTTCATAATTATTATAAACTAGCGGTTGACCGCAATCCCGCCTGATGGTAATCAGTGACGCAATCGTTGGGATCGAATGGGATTAATAAATTAGCGCGCTTTACCATCAACGATTGCATCATTGTTTCGGGTAGCATGGCCTGCTGTCGTCCATACATAATATAACTATAGATATACTTTGCTTTATGTAATTGGTTATTAATCCGTGTAAATAAAATATAAATGTTTAATTTATAGCAAAACTAGCTTTCCGCCGCTTCGCCCGCGTGGAGTTCGGTTATATCGCGCTGTTTTGGATTTCCCTCGGGAATGTCAAATTTTTCCGAGATTAAAGGTAGCATATGTCCTTTTTCAGGGTCTAAAGATTGTCTGTGCCAAATTTCATCAAAATTGGTGGAGACGTTTAAGCGGGAAAGCGTAACAGAAATACAGACAGACGGACAGACAGACAGAGTTACTTTCGCATTTATAATATTAGTATGGATAAAATATTGTTTTTAATATTTTTTTTTATAATTATAAACTAGTGCTTGACTGCAATCCCGCCTGATGGTAAGCAGTGATGCAGTCGTTGATAGTAAAGCGCGCTAGTTTATTAAGAGCCTATTCACTCAACAAAAAAAAAAACTGAATAAATAGGAAGAAAGATGCGGCAGTTGAGCGAGGTGATGCAATGTTAAACCCAACAACACTACCAACGATGCTGCGCCAGAGGGAGAATGATCCCGACACAACAACATTTGGCGCATCGTGCCCGGCAGACATCACAACACAACTGCTCAGACCCGTCCTCCGTACGCCTGCATAATATCGAACTGTTATGCAAGATGTCGTATAGCTAAAGATGAATAAGTATAGACCGGATTCTTTATTAGCAGATCACGACTTTTAGCAAATAAAGATTGAGAATATTGTTTAATGTTCACACATTTTAGGTTAACTGTTATTGTTTGAAAACAAACAAAAAGCCCATTTTACAGTTATTATACAAATTAACACTAGCAAGTAGTATTCTATCCTACTTCCTATTATTGACGACCTGGTGAAGGTCGCGGGAAACCGCTGGATGGGGGATGCGCAGGACCGGTCGTCGGGGAGGTCCTTGGCGGAGGCCAATGTCCAGCAGTGCACGTCTTTCGGCTGAAATGGTGATGATGATGATGCTCCTACATCCTACTGAACCTACAAGTATCTGTTCCGAGTCTGGCTGGTTTCCGCTCCGCCCTGAGCGGGAGAGGGTCATTTGATGAATTCCCATCCACGACAAAAAAGGGGATCTAAATATGATTTTATAAAAAATCGAACTTGTCAATGATAACTACATTATATACGAAAATATAGGACCTACGTGAAAACCGGCCATATGAAAATGACCTATATGAAAATGTTACGTGAGTAACAAATGTCTTGCCATGGCGCCTCCGCCGGGCCAGAACAAGCGGGGTAGACCAAAGAAGTGCTAGCTTGACGTTGTAAGAGATGACATGCGTGCCAACAATCTCATACCACAGGATGCTAAAGATCGCGCGAAATGGAGCAAATCGAGCAAGAAAGCGGATCCCGGGCTCCAACGCGAAAGCAGGGGTCGCAGCAGGGATAAACGCTGCGTTGATGATGATAGGACCTATGTGAGAATAACACTATTTGCTATCTACTTAGTACATAGTTGATTATATGTGAAAACTTCTAATCGGCCATCAACATGTTATAGATTTAGTAACTATTGTGTCCGACTTGCTACAAGTTGTCCAAAAATAAAATAGTCCATCTAAATAGGTTGTAAGACAGCCTCCGTGGCATAGCGCTAGCGACCGCAGCCGCTGCGCAAGGGGGCGCGAGTTCGTTCCCCGCGCAGTGCAAATATTCGCATGCATGAATATGAATATTTGCACTGGTCTGGACTCTGGTCATGCCTCGGAAAGCACGTTAAGCCGTTGGTCCCGGTTGCCATACGAACATCTAATGGCAGTCGTTACGGGTTGTTGAAGCCCTCGAAAAGTCCGACAATTAGTCTAACTGCAATGCTTCGATATCGCCTTCGGGTTGTGGAGGTTAGACGCCAGTCGCTTCACGGAAAATATCGAAGTTTACCCAAAATCAGCAGTTAGGCTGGTAAAGCGGACCTCAGACTCCAAAAGCTGTAAAAGCTTCGAATGCGACTGGGATTAACGCTGAGATGATGATAATGATCTAAATAAATTGTAACTTCCAAGCTTAGGAACAGACGATAGCACATCAAGCTGTCAAATTTCTTTATTAGATCTTCAACTTTATGGTTAAAACATTAAGGCTCAAAGTTGATTATACCTATATGACAGTTTCGGTAGCTTGACCTGTTGTCGTCCGTACCTACCTAACACATTACATTTCATTTCATTTCACATCAAACGAGAATAAAGCTTTTTCCTGGTTTAGGAAGATTCTTTAGTCGTAGTATGGCACTAAAATTAAAACAACTTCTCTCTTAAAAGACTCAAATTGATGAATCAACTTTTAATTTAATTAAAAATTAATTCAATCAGCAATGCTTATGACATGTTTGACATATTAGTTTGATGGATCAAAAATAAATTCAATGGTATTTACATTGATAAAATATTAAACTAAGGTAGATATGTCACTAGCGCACTAAAAATGAAGCGTACAAAAGGAAGTAAGTCCTGTATCTCGCTTTAGTCACTCTCGATACACTCGTAAAAACAAACGACAAACACTAACAGCGCAAACGACAAACACTAGCCATCTTTTTCTTCTCTATGCTTTAGATTGCGCCCCATCTCACTCACACTGTACCAATATATGCCGAATAAAAATATGCATGTGTGCTGCTGCTGTGTTCGGCGCATTTTTTTTGGTCAGTTTGTTAGAATATATCGTATCTGTTTAATATTTTATCAATGGGTATTTATGTGAAAATTAATAAATATTTGTCTGCGATGTTATCCGTGTTAAATACAATTATTATATAAGATTAGCTTTAAAAACAAAAGAATGTCATAAACAATTATATCTTCCTCAGCCTATAGATGTCCACTGCTAGACAAAGGCCTCTCCCAAGGCTTTCCACGCCGACCGGTCTTGTGCTGCCCGCATCCATCGGCTTCCCGCGACCTTCACCAGGTCATCGGTCCACCTTGTTGGAGGCCTCCCTACGCTGCGTCTTCCAGTACGTGGCCGCCACTCCAGAACCTTACTGCCCCATCAGCCATCGGTTCTACGAGCAATGTGCCCTGCCCACTGCCACTTAAGTTTAGCGACTCGCAGAGCTATGTCGGTGACTTTGGTTCTTCTGCGGATCTCCTCATTTCTGATTCGATGACTCCGAGCATAGCTCTTTCCATTGCCCTTTGTGTGACTCTGAGCCTTCGTATGAGGCCCATTGTGACTGACCACGTTTCAGTTCCGTAAGTCATCATGACTGGCAACACACACTGGTCAAAGACTTTAGTCTTGAGACACTGTGGTATCTTGGACGACGAGAAGATGTACACAACAATGTAAAACAATTATATGGAAGGTCGATAAATATTGAGGCTTCTGTCTACTATACAAAGTTTCTTCTGCAGACATAGAGGTCCACTGCTGGGCAAACGCCTCCTCCAAGGCTTTGATTGCATTAGAGGGGGTTTGCAATAATCTCCACGCTTGGCAGGCGGGTTAGGGATCGCAGTAATTTGATATTCCACAAGATAAGCGCTGCTGCCCGCTGCCCTGAAGAGAGTTACCTTAATCGCCTCTTACGATACCCACGGGAGGATATGGGTTGGTACTATTCTAAGCCCGGTACCACACGGGTATACAAAGTTTAATCCATCCATAATAATATTATAAATGCGAAAGTAACTCTGTCTGTCTGTCTGTTAGGCTTTCCCGCTTAAACCTCTCAACCAATTTTGATGAAATTTCGCATAGACAATCTTTAGACCACGAGAAAGAACATAGGCTACCTTTTATCCCGGAAAAAATTGATATTCCCGAGGGAAATCTAAAAAGCGCGATATAACCTAACTCCACGCGGGCGAAGCCGTGGGCGGAAAGCTTGTATAATAATAATATATGAACACTCACCATCATCGACATGGCCTGCAGCTTCTTCCTTAGCATTCTTCTCCAAGGATATCAATATCTCCTCAGGAATAGGTGGCGACGTCGGCAGGTGCTCTCCTTGCGGCTTGTATCCTCCTTCATCAGCAGTATACGATACACTGTACGTCTTGCCATCATCCCCCTGGTAGGAATATCCACCCTGAGCTTTTACTCCATCTGCAGCTTCACCATTTTCACCAACAGATATCCCATTATCAGTCTCAAATCCGTAGCTATAGTTCTCTAATCCTACATCACTGGTAAACTTCAGGGTGTTCCCGTTAGCTTTATGAGCTTGGGCATCACCTGATTTTACAAAGGAATCGAATCCAGGAGCTATTCTAGTATTAACAGAACCGCTGAAAGCGGCCTCTCCGACTCTAGAGTCTTTTGACCCGTATGAAGGTCGCGGTGCTCCTAAACCAGTTGGCTCGTGGCCAGATGTTCTTGTTCCAGGGTTAACTGCGTCTACAACCACACCTTGGACGTCATTCGTGAAGCTGCCACTGGGCAAGCCTTTGTTAGATCCTTCTAAGGGAGCTAGCAAGGAACTAGCACTACCGCCAGCAGTTCTGGATGATAGTGGAGGAAGGTAGGTGTTGTCGAGTTTTGCTGCTCCGCATACCGCCACAAAAGCGGTTAATATAACCTGTAAAAGATATGATTTTGAAATTAGAAGACAATAAAATTAAAAAAAAAAAAGGATTTAAAACAAAAGTCGTTGCGCCCCACTGGGAAATTCTCCTGTATTTGTCTTGTGTGCGTTAACAAACATATAACCTCACAAACACAAACAGCCAGACCCGGAACAACTACTTGTAGGTCTCACAAATATTAGTTCCGTGCGGGAATCGAACTCGCGATGCGCAGCGTAGCCGTCAATAGCTTAACCACTGCGCTAACCGTACAGTCAGATTGTGTTGAAGGTTATGGGTGTGATGAACAAGGATAAGATGAGTTGAATCCTTCCTCTCAGTTACGTTTGCGTGATAACATCTGACCACAAGAAAAAAAATACAGTCTTGAGCTAAAATCTAGGCTTTAAAAAAGGTTTCAAGTCAACCTCGAAGTATCCAGTTTTCGGAGATCAACTATCTTAAAGGCAGGATGTGCAACAAGAAAAAAACAGCTTACAACTTAGAGGTCAAAAGTTCATATGTTAGCGTCTTGTTATAATGTTAATAAGGTAAAAAAAAAACAGTCCGGTTTTGTCACTTTTTTATAACTAAGATATTTGGCAATATAGCAGAAGCCGGTGTTAAGCTTTGTATCCTTAATTTAAATGACTCACCATGTTTTAACCACATAATATATTAACAATTTATGAAATGGTATATACTTAAAATATTAAGAACTGAAGTGAAAAAAATACTAATAACTAATAGTGATAAAATGTACTTAGATTTTTTTTAAAAGAATGTCCATACTACTTGTAATAATGCACTTATGAATATATATTCGTATATTATTCTTAAGTACAAAAACCTCTATACTAATATGCAATTTAAGAAAAAAAAATGTTTATAATTGTTCGTAGGTGGAGGACATTGAACCCAAATTTCTTTCCAAATTCAAATTTGTTACCGAATTCGCTCCGCCATTTTGCAAACTCAACAAATCGAATGATACAAGTTCTCACTACTTTCTTTATAATAATACGGGAATGCAGATTTGTTGCAATCTCTTATTATTTAACACGCAAACCACAGTAACAACTTTGCGGATTAAGCTTGTTCAAGCGTAGAATTTTGTTATTATTTTTTTTAGAATGAAGACGGTATATTAGTAGTAATAGGTACTGCTATTTTTTTAATTATGATTGAAGTATTGACCTGTTATTTCACGTAATCATTTAAAAAAAAAACGTTTTTTTTTAAATCAAATGCAAATTATTTTAAATTACTTATGCAAATCCATATTACTAATTAATTCAATACAATATTTTTCCAATATACCGAGATGCTTAATTAAAATATGTATGTATATATATTGAAAAATGCAAGTTATGCAAATTAATACCACTGCAAGGAATTAAATTAATAGTGTAGTATGATAAAATAATAAAAGCTAAGTAATCATTCAAAAACACAAGTTCGAGTAAAACAAGAAGGTGCTATTGTATTAAGCATTGATACCTCCTAATTATAGGTACTGATAAAAATACAATAATACAAAACGATAATTTATTCAAAAGAAACTTTGGTTCTAAAATAATACTTTCAACTTGAAAAACTATATAATAGTAATTAAAGAAACTTATTTCTTTATATATTCAAAAGTAACGGCTTTCCGTATAGTAAAACAGAGAGAGAAGAGTAACTAGGCTTGGTGAGTTTTATTTTGTCTATTACTCCGATTTTACCCCCCTTATTCATAAACATTTCTTAAAGTTAACTAGTGATTAGCGATTGTTTAACCATACATTTTAGACGTTTGCCTTTAACACTGTGGTGTTTAATCATAAATGATGATTAAAGTTAAGAAACGTTTAAAGGTCAAAAACGTATGGTTAAAGAATCGCCAACCACTAGTTAACATTAAGCAACGTTTATGAATAAGGGGTTTAACTTTGTTAGATAGTACTTAGAGTCTAAGGTTTTATTATTAGTCGATTCAATTGTTAAGTTTATAATTGCAATTACAAACTAATATCCCGAATAATATGGAGAAAATAAAAAAAAATTGTCAAAGGTTAATGTCGATTATAAAAAAATAATAATAATATGGGTTTATAACAATTCCAAACGTCATGACAATGTTATGGAGACACAACCGGGGCTGTCAAAAAATCACCAACGAAAAATGACGTCAAACAATTGTAATTCTAAATCCAATTTCTCATTATTTTCGCGCAATAAATACACTTATTCACACCACAATGACACAAAAGAAAGTATTACCAATATCATCGTCCTATATCCCTCTGAGGGATGTGTATCCACAGCAGAACCCACTTAAACTGGTGGCACAATGAAGCAACTTTTGCTTTTTATAGCGTTTGAAAAGTCTTCTAAAAAACATGCTTATACCATTTTGCCGAGATAACTTTGCCACTCCCTAACACTTACTTACATACTTGTGACTCTTCTGCCGACGTCATATAGTTGAAACTTCTTTGATTGTAATTTTTAGTTCGGTAAGTATAAAGTGGTGAAGATGCGCTAGGTTCCAAGTTCAAATGGCAACGAATATGTGGTTTACGCGCCCAAATTATTTTTTTAATTTCTCACAGATCATAAATATAATCGGGCGTTCAGTGTTTTCAATCAAGTTACAGTATTAATAGGGATTTCGATGATTTTGACTTTGAAATTGACCTCTGACTCCACTCTACTAAATTGTGTTCACGGACACTATTGTTTTGACTTTTTATGACTACATTCATTTGTTCGGAATGTATGTACAAAGGGATTTACTATTGATTCAATATTTTTTTATTAATAATTATATACAAAAGCTTGATGCGGTCAAGCACTTGTTTCCTTTTCTACTTTGTATCCTGCTTGATGGTAAGCAGTGATGCAATCGTTGATGGTAAAGCGTGCTAGTTTATTAAGCTTATTCACTTAAAAAACTTAGTGAATAGGAAGGAAGACGGCAGTTGAGAGAGGTGATGCAATGTTAAACCCAACAATACGACCAACGATGCTGCGCCATAGGGAGGTTGATGTGGAGATCCTCCACGAAACTCCCGACACAATAACATTTTTGACGTATCATACCCGGCACACATCGCATATCAACTGCTCAGACCCGTTCTCCGTACGGCTTCACCAGACATCATGCCGGAACACGACGAATCGCTTGGCGGCAATACTGTCTGGTGGGTGGTAACTTCTGACGGCAGCCGATGTTATGGTCTACCACCATGTATTATACTACACCATGTATTATAAGTTACTACCAAAGTTCCAACATAAACTCACTAGAGTTTCCTTTGTGCTAAAATCATCGATTATCTACATAATTACAGAATTAAAACCATTTCTTTTTTTATTATTATTATTTACATATTATAAACTAGCGCTTGACCGCAATCCTGCCTGATGGTAAGCAGTGACGCAATCGTTGATGGTAAAGCGCACTAGTTTATTATTTCTATAAATTACGGGTGTAAATTAAATATTACTTGATACTAAACGAGCGAACATCGAAGACCAATCTGCACCTTAATTGCGTATCACACTTAGACTATCAATTAGAATCATTTGAAGCATATTGCTAATCCACTTCTCCATATGGACGAAAAATATTTTTGCTCAACAACGTAAATCACGCAATGAATGCTGTAAAACTGTCAAAACCAAGCCCATAGCTACTGATATGTGTTTCGCAATAAGATACCCTGGTCGTCCATTTTTAAAATAAAAGTAGTGGTTTTGAATAGACAGAACAGCAAAAACCTTCTTTAAGGCTTTGGTTTCTTGTAATTTTTATTGAATCTAGGAAAACGGATCACTTAATAAAGTGTAGGTATATCTAAATAATTTTATATTACATACCAAGTTTGATAACACTGCTCTCTAAACGCTGAAGGAAAAAGTAGTGAGGAATCCAGCGAGTTCGACAACCAAGTAATACAAAGACATTTGACATCTACCAAATCGCATTAGGTAGATGTGGTATACTATACCTATGTCGTGGATAACGATATCGTTTTAATAAAAATTGCTCATTTGATTTATGTATTAGTGGGGCAAACGCTGTGACGTTATTTTGTAATGGCGGCACGTGGACAGGGTCGTTTTGGAAAGCGGGAATTGTCGAACGGTGTTTGAGACGCGGACCAGGGCACTTCTCCAGGGCGAAACAGTCGGTTTGCCTATTTAAATGGTTATTGCCAAGATTGGAGGGTATATTTACACCTCGTGCTTGAATTCAAAACTTCACCTACGAAATGGAACCCTTACCACCACACCAAGATGGTGACGACGCTACCGCTCCGCCGTTACTGACGTCTTCATATATTATGGCTTACTCCCTCATACAAAGAGGAAGCCTGTGGCCCAGCAATGGGAAACATTATAGGACGATTATTAGTGATTTATGATGATACTAGCTGCGCCCCGTGGTTTCACTCGCGTAAGTTACGATCCCAGGAATATTGGAGTAAAAGGTGGTCTGTGTTCTATTCCTGATTATCAACCACCTGTGTGCCATCCAAATCCGTTCAATAGTTTAGGTATGAAAGGGGACCAAACTAATAAGCATACTCACTTTCAAATTTACAATTTTAAGTAAGGATATTAAGAATATTAACACTACATAGTATTAAACAAAGTCGCTTTCTCTGTCCCTATATCCCTAGATATCATGAAATCTTTAAAACTACGCAACGGATTTTGATGTGGTTTATTTTCAATAGATAGGGATTGAAGAGGAAGGTCTATATCTATACTAATATATAAAGCTGAAGAGTTTGTTTGTTTCTGCGCGCTAATCTCAGGAACTACTGGTCCGATTTGAAAAATTCTTTTTGCGTTGGATAGCATATTAATCCAGGAAGGCTTAAGGCTATATAACATCCCGCTATGACCAATATGAGCAGAGCAGTAACAAAAAATGTTGCGAAAACAGGAGCTAACGCAGGCATTAGGAGCGGAGCATATCGAAATCTACGCGGGTGAAACCGCGTGGCGCAGCTAGTGTATTATAATATCCATTCAGTGGAGAAATACTGTTATTTTGTGCTTTCCATTATGATGTAAATGATTACATTTTTCCGCTTACATTACAAACGCAAACTGAACATGCGGGAAAAATTCCGGGACGTAGCGTTTGCGGCGGTTCCGAATGGCCGGGACAGCGGCAGCGGCGGGCCGCTATATTTTAATACCACCTTCACAATTTTTCTGTAGTTTATTTTATCAGCATTGCACCAGTGCGAAGCCAGGGCGGGCTCGCTAGCTATAAATTAAAAAAATATAAGAATGATATTCATTCGTCAATTTATTATGCGCTGTTAGTTTCAGACCGCATAGCAACAATTTTAAATAAGAATAATTATGCAAATAGACTCGAATAATTTCTAATATTAGATAATAATATCGATATAATCTTAATACAACAATGGCGCTGATTCCCTTTAAGACGCTGTGAATAGCAAACTTTTAGGTATTTGAGGGGGTGAAGCAGACGAAGTGGGACACGACTAGCCCCGCCCACTGCGGGGCGCGGGACGATCCGCGCGTGTACATCGATGCGTGAGGTGAGGCGTCGTGCATCGAGAAATACGCACGTTCTATTAAATCTATACCAACCATTCTCTATTCCATCTACATTTAGAAGCGTAATTTCACAACCCAACCGCGAGGTATGGTTGGCTCTGTTCGTCACAGTCCCGGTTCGGATTAGACGAGCAGCAGGTTCGAATCCCACATCCGTTCACTTTACCTTGCGGTTTTCGAAAATGTATATTTTATACATATTTTCATTTTTTATTATTACTTTTGTTTTCTTTTTTTATTTTTATAATGCGCTTTGTCCGTTCTGCTTAAATTTTTTGTGTTATGTCCTTTTTTCATGAAACTGTTAGAAATATATCATTTCTAGAAATTACTATTTATAAACAACTGTTTAGAGTAACTGTTAAAAAAAAATGCATTTTCGGATAAGTATTTAAAAAAATAAAAGATTTTTTCTTCAAAACTGCAACTCTTATCGAAGTCGGGTTTGTACGAGTGCTTAGAATAACACAACACAAAAAGATTGAAATAGATGGAGGCACTTGGAGGAGGCCTATACTGAAAGGGGCCATGAATAATTCAACAAAATGAAATCTAAATTTACTGTTTTGAACTATTATCAAATCAACTGCTATTTTTATTGTTTTTCTTTTTTATTCCATCTACATTTAGAAGGGTAATTTCACAACTCAACCCCGAAGCATGGTTGGCTCTGTTCGTCACAGTCCCGGTTCGCATTAGACGAGCACCAGGATCGAATCCCACTTTACCTTGCGATTTTCGAAAATGTACATTTTTTACATATTTTCATTTTTTATTATTACTTTTGTTTTCTTTTTTATTTTTATAATGCACTTTGTCCGTTCTGCTTAAATTTTTGTGGTATGTCCTTTTTTCATGAAACTGTTAGAAATATATCATTTCTAGAAATTACTATTTATAAACAGCTGTTTAGAGTAACTGTTAAAAAAATGCATTTTCGGATATTTAAAATAATAAAAGATTTTTTCTTCAAAACTGCAACTCTTATCGAAATCGGGTTTGTACGAGTGAAATAGATGGAGGCACTTGTAGGAGGCCTATACTGAAAGGGGCCATGAATAATGCAACAAAATGAAATCTAAATTTACTGTTTTGAACTATTATCAAATTAACTGTTATTTTTATTGTTTTTTCTTTTGTTAAATTATATTATGAACTAAGAAATTCATGGTTAAATAAAGGCTTATTATTATTATTTATTATTAATTTCTAGAAATTTGTAGAAAGAAAATTATAACGAATTGATTTTAAATATTAGTTTGCATTATAATTGTTACAAAAAGAATATATTTAAAAAGATGGAACAATTACCTACTACAAAAAATACATAAAATCGGATAAATTAATAATAATTAAAAAAAAAAAAAAACAATTGCAAATAAGAAATCCAACAAAAAGCATACAACGTAAAGCTGGGGTTTGAACCCGAACACATACAGGTGAAGAAAAATGTGCCGCGAAAAAGTAAAAAGAATAATTACAGAAAAAATCAAATAAAATATCGGCAAAAATACAACAGTAAATTAAAAAGCATTTATTTCAATTAAAATCTACAAAAAGCATATAATGTAAACCTGGGGTTTGAACCCGGGCAAAAACGAAATATGATTATTCATCAACAAACAGACACGTAAATATAATTATTTTCTGTGCGGGGTAAAGCAAAAAGTGACATAGGTCCGACAAGCACTGCGCCTCAGCGGTCACTGTCGCTAAGCATAGAAGTGAAAGAGAAGGCAATGGACGCCGCGATGGAGAGACGTTTCGTTCACGTTATTTATCATTAAATACATTATTTATTTTAGAATATCTTAGTTAAATCGATAAACAAAACAATGGTTTCATTTACTATTATATTTTACATCGCTCTTCTCAATTTTATCAAGATTTGATGATTAATAATACAGTTACAACTGTTATAAATTCAATTTTAGGGGTTACTTTAGGATTTTTTTCTATCGAGAAAATTAATTCAAAACGTGTTTTGAAAACAATGGTTTCCTGCTACATATAATCAAGATTAATATATAAATTTTTGGCTGCTCTGAAATGTATACATTTGGCTAAAAAATTGTTTTAAGAAGCCTATTTTTACTGAACACAGCGCCTTAAATTTACGTTTAGTGCATGTTTTCCTTCTATTGCATTAAGAAAAGGACAGAAGATAAAATGTTAGTTTAGACCTGTCAAATTAGTGTACTTCTGACGTTTTACGTTGTTTTGGTCGCCATGTTTATAATCGCATCTGAACTGTCTGTAGAGTATCTTAATTTGACAGGATTAAACTAAAATGTTATCTTCTATCCTTTTCTTAACGAATTAGAAAAAAAGATATACTTAACTTAAAATTAGTTTTGCCGCCATTCATCATCAACCTTTTATCGTCCCACTGTTGGGCACAGGTCTCCTCTCATACAGAGAAGGATTGAGCGTAATCAGCACGCCTGTTCAATGCGGGTTGGGGATTTCAGACTAAAAGTCCAGGTTTCCTCAAGATGTTTTCCTTCACCTTCAGTCATTGGTGTCCAAGATATACTTAGAAAGTACATATAACTTTAGAAAAGTTACATTGGTACTTGCCTGACCTGGAATCGAACCCGCACACTCATACTTAAGAGGCTGGTGTTTTAACCACTAGGCCACCACGACTTGCCGCCATTATCGATATCCTATTAGTTGGATTTCTTGATGGTCTCATTTGTCGTGTCAAATCACCGTTATAAGATTTGTCAAAAGGACTTCGAGAGACAATACAGTATGACGGAATAAACTATAAATATCTTTCAGACGATCCTAATGACTTCATCTATCATTGCCAATGGTACCAGGTTCTCAGAAATTTGAGACGACATCTTGATTTGTGAAGATAGAAATTAATTCCATTGTGGAGTTAAGTTGGTTTAATTTCTGAATCAAAGGTTGTGGAACTTTGTCTTTCGTAAGGGGAAGTCAGAAGACCGAAAGTCTAACAACCAAGCTTGCTGTTTTATATCTATACAATATGTAAAGAAAACCCTTTCCGATGCGTGAAGGTATTGTTAGGTATCGATAACTGATTCTACTAATGCCCACAAAGTCGGACTAAACTTTAAAAAAAAATCCCCTAAAAATAAATATTGCATGTGCAGTAGGCAATACATACGCGGGCGATGGAGAGCAGGGTACGCGTCACGTGGTCGCATCGCTTATAATAATACCTTAAAATGGTGTTGTCACTTTTTTAAAAATTACCAAATTTCGGGGAAGTTGGAATTAATTCGCGGGAAAAAAGATTATTTCAAAACTCATTAGTATTGTTATTATGATGATAACCTAAAATTTTATATTAGGTATGTAGTTGGTCATGTGTTTGCCTAACCTTTATTACCCTTATGGGTCGGACGGGGTTTTCTTTACATATTGTATAAATGAATTTTTGAATGACCAAAATTATGAACTCTTCCCTTTCTTTCCTGTAAATACCTACTAGTACAACATATTATATGTACGTATATTTTTTTTTTTTTTTGTACATAAATTATAAACCAGCGCTTGACCGCAATCCTGCCTGATGGTAAGCAGTGACGCAATCGTTGATGGTAAAGCGCACTAGTTTATTAAGAGCCTATTCACTCTAGCCTTGAAGACACTCAAATTGTAGTCCGACGGAAACACCGCCGCTGGCAAATTGTTCCAGTCCCTCGATGTACGCGGTATAAAGGAGGAGGCGAAACGCCTCGTCCGGATCGTAGTGGTGTTAACAACGTAAGGGTGGAAACCAGCCGTACGACGGGTCGTCCGCTGGTGGAACGGGGATGGGGGAATTAAATCATGCAATTCCCGCCTGTATGTAATGAAAAGGCACGCCTGTGTTTTGGCGGCATTGAATGCTACAAGATTGGCATTGCCCCATTCGGAGACCGCCTGCAGTGCAATACTCGTTCGCTCAACCATGGCCTCCCTTTCGGACCGGATTGATTCCCTACTAGCCCGAGCATCCGGCAGGTATCTCTCTACAACTGTGCTGTCATCTGCATACCCCTAGATACCGGGCATCAGCAGATCGTTAATATGCAGCAGGAACAGAGTTGCAGAGAGAACAGACCCCTGAGGAACACCGGCATTAGTTGTCATGGGCTCAGAAGAGCATCCGTCGACAACAACTCGGAGGGACCGTTCAGTCAGGAAGTCTTTTACCCAGCCAGTCAGGCTAGGGGAAATGCCGTACGCTGGAAGCTTACTCAAAAGGCCAGCGTGCCATACCCGGTCGAAGGCCTTCGAGACATCAAGGGAGACAGCAATCGCTTCCCCATTCTTCTCGAGGGCCTCGCCCCACAAGTGAGTGGCATACACTAGTAGGTCCCCAGTTGACCGATTGCGGCGAAACCCGTACTGTCGGTCACTGAGGAGATCGTGATTTTGCAAAGTACGGAGGTGATCGAAATCGGCCGATAGTTGGCAGGATCGGCACGACTACCCTTCTTGGGCACGGGCTGCACGTTAGCAAGCTTCCAGGACTTGGGCACTATACCAGTCCTAAATGAGAGGCGATACAAGCGCGTCAATACAGGAGACAACTCGGGCGCACATGCTTTAAGAACAATCGCTGGTATACCATCCGGACCACTAGCCTTATTCACGTCCAGACGACACAGTACTCTCAGAACCTCCTTGTTTCTAATGCGAACCTCAGGCATTGAAGCTCCGCAATGAGGTAAATTAGGTGGAGTAGCACTGCCAGTATCAAGACGCGAATTATGGGCAAAAGAGAGAAGCAAAGAGACCTGCTTTCTCTCTCGCCGTATGAGCCAGTGTTCCATCAGGCCTAACCAGCGGAGGCAGTGAGGGCCGACAGAAGTTCGCCTCAACCGATTTGGCAAGGGACCAAAAAGATCTGCTACCGGATGGCTGCGCAGATAACTTGTTGCCAATATGGGTAATGCGGTCGAAGCGAGCCTTCTTGGGCGCCTTCTTGTAGGACTTGGCAGCACGGTTAAAGGCTCTCTTCTTTGAGCTTAGATCCGGAGCTCCGCGGTCACGAGCGTCAACCCAGGCGAGAAATGCCGTGAGCTTACGCTGTTCAGCTTGGACACAATCGGCATTGAACCATGGGCGAGCCGAGCCACCGACGGGCACGTCATTGAATGGAATAAAATACTCCATAGCTTGACGCACCACATCGGTTATAGCGTCCGCACAGCTCGACGGATTGTCAGAAGAGAAGCAGACCTGCTGCCAAGGATAAGACGCAAAGAAGTGGCGCATCTCATCCCAATCCGCTGACCTGTATCGCCACATTCGCCGTTCACCACGAGAGTCGTGAACGATATTTATATCTACTTTAATATTGATAACAACTGCACCCTAATTAGATAACACTTTATCACGCTCAGTTTGATGTTGGAGTGGGGCTACGTATATAACATGTTAGGAAAACCCTGTCCGACCCGTAAGGATAATAAAGGTTAGGTAAACACATGACCAAATAAAATATGAAATTTTACATAATCTGCATAGTAACAATACTAGTGAATTTTGAAATAATCTTTTTTTCCCGCGAATTAATTCGAACTTCCCCAAAATTCGGTCATTTTTAAAAAGTGACAACATTATTTTTGACGGTATAATTCTGAGCGAATAGCGATGCGGCCGCGTGCCGCGTGCCCTGCCCCTCTTCGCCCGCGCCTGTATGGCCTACCACACACGTTTTAAGTTTTAAGTTCAGCCCGGCTTTGTAGGCATTAGTAGAATCAGTTATCGGTACCTAACAATTCCTTCACGGATCGGACAGGGGTTTCTTTACATATTGTATATTAAAAAAAAAAAATGCTTGTCCATTGCTTTTATACTTTCAAAAATGTGTCTGCTCAACAATATAAATATTGCAATGAATGTTGTTGAAATGTCAGAAGAAAACCCATTGCTACTGATAGTGTGTTATGCAAATACCCTGTTGATATAAAAACATATGTTACATTGTACTGACAGCCTCCGTAGCGTAGTGGTAAAAAAAAAAAAGAAAAAAGAGTTCCCTCAATGCTAGGTTAAAATTTCCTAGCATGTGCTGAGCCAATACATTATTTGCTTGCTATAATGCTTGCCCAAGTTCTTAATTTAAAAAAAGAATAAGAAACTACCAATTAATTCAGATCTCCGTGGCGTAGCGGTAGCGAACGCGGCCGCTGCGCAAGGAACGGGGGTTCGATAACCACGCAGTGCAAATATTTGCATGCATGAATAAGAATATTTGCTTTGGTCTGACCGTGCCTCGGAAAGACGTTAAGCCGTTGGTCCCGGTTGCCATACGAACATCTAATAGCAGTCGTTACTGGTTCTTGGAGCCCTCAAAAGTCCAACAACTGATGTAACTGCAATGCTTCGATATCGCCTTCGGGTTGTGGCGGTCAGACGACAGTCGCTTCACGGAAAATATCGAAGTTTAGCCAAATTAGCCGTTAGACTGGTAAAGCGGACCCCAGACTTTATAGATGAAAAAGCTTCGGATGTGACTGGGATTAACGCTAAGATGATGATGATGATGATGATGATGATGACATTCCATTGTACTCTATTCCATAAATATTTAAAACGTCTGAACTTAAATCAGACATATTTTGACATACCTAAAGCAGTGGGTTTTTACATTCAAGAAGTTGTTATTTTTTATTTATATATATTATCACTTGCCTCGCCAACAAACCCAATACCAGAAATATTTGGGCTTAAATATCAAAAGAATATGCATAAATAAATAGTGACTGACATTGATTCAAGGAATTCAGGAACTGATTTCTTAGTAAAGAGTTTATAAACGCCTCAGACAGGGTAATAAGATAGCCTTTCATTGCTTTAGAGCAAGGCTGTTCATACCGCAGTGTTTCAAGATGAAAGTCT
Source organism: Sesamia nonagrioides (assembly GCA_017933935.1). Lineage (NCBI taxonomy): Eukaryota > Metazoa > Arthropoda > Insecta > Lepidoptera > Noctuidae > Sesamia > Sesamia nonagrioides. Next base: position 36,433 of record JADWQK010001812.1, on the reverse strand, counting down.
TCGACCAGTGTGTGTTGCCAGTGATGACTTATGGAATTGAGACGTGGTTGCTAACAATGGGCCTTAGAAGTAGGTTCAAGGTAAAAAAGGTTCAAAGGTTGAAGCATATCCCTCTCCATTTCCCCTTGAGTGCAAGGGAAAATGGAGAGGGCTATGCTTGGGGTTTCAGTACGCAATCGATAGAGTAACCGACATAGCCCAAGAATTGCAACACTAAAGTGGCAGTAGGCCGGGCACATTTCCCGTAGGAGCGATGCCCGATAGGGTCGCGGTTTCTCGAGTGGCGACCACGCACCAGAAGACGCAGCGTGGGTAGACCCCCGACAAGGAGGACCGGCGACCTAGTGAAGGTCGCGGGAAACCGCTGGATGCGGGAGGTGCAGGACCGGTCGTCGTGGAGAACCTTGGGGGAGGCCTATGTAAAGCAGTGGATGTCTTTTGGCTGAAATGATGATGACGATTAAGGCTATCTGATATCGAACCAATATACATTTCAAAATAGTTTAAACTTTCGGTTTTCGAAGAAATATATACACTCTTATAACGAGAACCTTTATACAACCGTTCCCACCATGAGAAAGAGAGGCGACGACGCGTGATCACGGCAGACCAGCACCCTAATTACGTAACACAATTACTGTCAGTTGGAATCATTTTGAAGCATATTGCTAATCCATTGCACCATGTGTTCTAAACGTGTGTCTGCTCAACAACGTAAAGAACGCAATGAATGTTGTTGAACTGTCAAAATTAAACCCATTGCTACTGATGGTATTACCCCGCAATTACCCTGCTGGTTGGAAATAGCAGGACGCGCAGGATAGCTTCCATCAAAACTAGGATGAGAATGTGCAATAACTTCATACAATATGTAAATTTGTAAGAATTGTTATATAGTACATTACGATATTAGTGCGTAATGATGTTATAACCAATACGCACGTATATCGTACGACGTTTTCCTTTTGAACGCCAATCACTTCTATACAAGTTCGAGATTTTCGTGCCCTCAGCGCCACTACTTGATTAGAAGTAATCACAGTATAAAATAAATTTACGACTTTTACAAGACCTTTTATTTTGTTTTTATGGAAATTTGCCCTGTTATCAACCTATATTTTTAACTTTTTCACGCATAATAAGTTCTTATTTGTTTAATTTTCAATAGAAACAAAAACCCCAGAAAATATTTTAATGCCCCCAGCGCCAATTACTTGATATCAAGTAAGCCAGTGATGGGACACGACGAAGACCTCGCTATATTTCATCTCGTCGAAATGATCATAAATACTATTATTGCAAGAAAATGACGTAAATATATAATGTTTTATAAATATTGTACACTTTAAACTAGGTTTTATTCACCTTAATCAAGAATTAATAGGTTTTCAAATCATTGTCGATAGTGAAACCCCGTTTGAAAAACCCATCCCTATAAAGTTAGTTAGTTAGCGGTCCGTACGCGCCACCGACGTGTATAGAAGGAAATCTGTGACGTCATAAGCGGACGGGTTTCAAGGTCATAGTGACCTTGTGCATTTTAGTGTAGTGCAATGTTTACATATTGAACTGGCGCACGTGTCCTTCTAAAAAAATTGTGACTGAATATGACGAATTATTGCGAGTTGTTCAAGTCTGAATCAGAATTTTGAAATAGTTCGTCGTCTTGACATTCCGTTAAGTTGTCAACTTCCGTCTCAGGAATTTTCTTCAGTTTTCTATTAGTATCTACAAACTAGAAAAATAATTGCGAGTATTTAGCGACACCATTAAAAAAAAGGTCTTGTGTAAAACAGACACTTACCCTCCATTTTATTTTATTTTTTAAAACGTAGAAAACCACGTATTTAGCTTCTATTAATTGTATTTGTTGTAAGTAAACGAAATAAATTATGCAGGAATCGGTTGAGTTTATGCACGTGTAACTCGACCACAGTGAATATAAAATATATACCATAGAAATCTAGACATCCCTAGAACAGAAAGGATTTTGACGTGCCTCGAGCGCCAACTACCTGATATGAAGTAGAAGGATTACATTTGGAGACAAATAGGGATGTGCCTTGTAGAACACACGTCTAATAAATTTAAAATTCTTTTCTTTATTGTGGGGAATATATCCAGGTTTTCATATTGTTTTTTTATGAAATAAAATAAAATATGAAATTACGATTACAGTTTTTATTTAGCTTCGTAAATTGGTGAATAAACATTATTTTATATGTATAATATTATTTGTCGATAGGACACTAATCCCATCCCTACGTTTTACTATACATACGTTATACATTTGTAGTGTGGTGCAGGAGGACACATCGCGTATTATATAGATGGGCGTTCAAAAGGTTCACACTTGCCAGAAAACAGAAAAAAAAAGTATTTTATATTTTGTTCATTTTAAATAAACTCAATCTGTGAATGCACACTGTTGCTTTCCCGCCATTAGTATTATTATTTGCCATTTCAAATATGGAACAGCGCGCAGCGCGAGCCGTGCGGCGGCGATCAGTTCCATAATTACTTGAAATGGAAAATAATGCTGTTATGAAATTTGTATGGACTATAACTTAACTATTTGCTTTGATAACACACGCGTTTGTTATGGCCTGCTTTACATATTTAAAACCGGTGGAATTACATCAGCTTTACGAGCAAGTGGTGTGAACAAAATATAAAATACTTTTTTTCTGTTTCCTCGCAAGTGTGTTAAAAAACGTCGTACGATATACGTGCGTATTGGTTATAACATGCTCGGCTCAATTACACCCTCGCCTTCGGCTCGGGCTGAAATTCCGCCTCGCATGTTATAACCATCATTACGCACTAATATCGTAATGTACTAATAAACCATTTTTGAAAGAGTTCAGTAAGTGAAAGGGCTTATAAGAAGGATTATTATGAAGTAGGTAAATGATTTGATTTCGACTTTATCTTATCACAATTTTTTTTCTTTACTTATGAACTAGTGCATGACCGCAATCCCGCCTGATTGTAAGCAGTGATGCAATCGTTGATCATAAAGCGCCTATTGAGAGCCTATTGAATCAAAATCACTAAGTCAATAGGAAAGAAGGCGGTAATTGAGCGGGGTTATGAAATGTTAAATCCAGGGGGAGATTCATCTGGAGACCCTCCACGACCAAACTCCCGACACAACAACATGGTACATCGTACACACATCGCAACAGAACTACTCAGACCCGTCCTCCGTACGGCTTCACAATTATCTTGTGCTAGAGTAAAACTCAGTAACAAACTAATTTAAAGCTTTAATTTGCCTTACAATTAGACAACATAGACTAAAAATAATGAACAATAAACTAAATCTCAATAATAAGACCTAGTTATACAAAATAGAGGTCATAATATTTTAAGAAACTAAACAAAAATAGGAATCAGGTTATAATCAGTTATAATAATAGCAGTTTTCATTATAGTTTCTCACAAACTAAGACGGAACTCGACGAATCGTTAACATAATATGTAGCTACCTCACTGCATATTAACGAATAAAAAATGGGTGATTTATTGTAGGTATATACTACAAACTTAGTCTAAGGATGACCAATCACAATACCTAATCATCCATACTAATATCTGTGCTAATATTATAAATGCGAAAGTAACTCTGTCTGTCTGTCTGTCTGTTACGCTTTCCCGCTTAAACCTCTCAACCGATTTTGATGAAAATTGGAACAGACAATCTTTAGACCTTGAGAAAGAACGTAGGCTATCTTTTTTCCCGAAAAAATTTGATATTCCCGAGGGAAATCTAAAAAGCGCGATATAACCGAACTCCACGCGGGCGAAGCCGCGGGCGGAAAGCTGGTTAATTTATAAATCCTTTAGTTTTGTATTTTCTGTCACATGGAAGTCGATAATAATCCCATGGGAACTTACTACCGGACTATAAAGTATCCACTTTCCAAATCTAGGTCATAATCTATTGTCTAAGGATGACCAATCAAGATACCTAATTATAGATTTATAAATATTTTAGTTTTTGTATTTTCTGTCACATGGAAGTCGAAAATCATCCCATGGGAACTTACTACCGGACTATAAAGTACCTACCTATCTACTTTCCAAATCTAGGTCATAATCTACCTATGTCCCAAATCACATCGCAATGTGTTCAACCGTTTGGGAATGAACCGGTAGCAGATAGACAAAGTTTTCGCGTTTATATTACATACTAGTTGTTGCCCGCGACTCCGTCCGCGTGAACTTCAGTTTATAAGCGCCTGTTAAAATAATGGAAGCAATATATACGTCCGCGTTCGCTCTCATTTTCGCTACATTTTTTGTTACTGCTCTGCTCCTATTGGTCATAGCGGGATGTGATATAGCCTATGCCCTTCCTTAGGCTCTAGACTATCTGTGCACCAAACTTCGTTACAATCGGTTCAGTAGTTTTGGCGTGAAAGCCGGACAGACAGACAGAGATACTTTCGCATTTATAATATTAGTATGGATTTGTATGCACATACTTATCATATTGCTTGTTTGTGTGAGTTTAAGTGTTTGTAATTGCACCCACGATACAGCCAGCTGATACAGCCAGAATTGTTTATTTTAGTTATTTTCATAGTCTTATGACTTATGGGATTCTTCTCTGGGGAACTTGTGCGGACATCAATACCATCTTGGTTTTACAGAAGAGGGCTGTTCGAGTCATTTACAACCTTGATCCTAGAGATTCTCTTAGAGAAAAGTTCAAAGAGGTGAACATTCTGACTGTAGCTTCACAATATATATATTTGAAAATCTTATGTATGTTCATAAAAATATCTCGAATTTTAAGAAAATAAGCGATATTCATGATATAAATACCAGGAACAAACACAATCTTGCTGTACATCACACTCGTCTCCACAGAGTAGGCAACTCGTTCATGGGTCAATGTATACACTTTTACAACAAACTTCCCATGGACATTCGAAACTTACCCATTAAACGATTTAAGAACCATATAAAGGCCAAACTTTGCAAAAAGGGGGATTTTAAAATCTCAAATTATTTAGAAGACAAAAAAGCTTGGGACTGAGCTGCTCGCTCTGTTAAGCATTGTTATTAAGCAATTATAAGGTAAATTATTGTAAACATTTTCATTTTTAATGTCTGGACTTGAAAAAAGAAGATGATCCCTGAGTTTGTTTCGGCTATTTCTTCTCAGAGGTAGTCAGTTAGTAAATGCCGGCTTCATCTAGTTAAAAAAATAAAATAAAAAATAAACATGACGTGTAAAAGTGATCAGTGATCCTACTTGCTTAATAAACGATTTTATTTCATACATGAGTAATTCCTAGTGAAGGGCAACGATAAATTTACGACTGCATTAGTCTGCTTCGATGCAAAATAAAAAATAGGGCATTTGAGTAAAAAAAACTAATTAGTCCGTCAGTCAGAAAAATACTAGACACCTATTTTTTCTTTTTTCATATAAACAAAAAATTAAGACTACACAGCGCGTTGAAAACTCGTGTGACGTCATTGCACGCTACACTTTTTAGCGGCCAGTGACGTCACCAGCCACCATCTTTGATGCCTTTTATATTTGTCAATTTTTATTGATTTGATAAAACAAAATATACGTATCCAATATTTTTCTATAATCTGACTGACGGATTAATTAGTTTTTTTTAGTCAAATACCCTATTCAATAAATAAAATAAATAAATGTTAGGTAAGCAATTTCATTCCATAAACGCAAAGCATTACCCATAATTGGCAAAAGTCTTATCCTATAAACCCTTTCATTATTAGCTCACCTTTTAGCAGTGTATGCGATAATGTAGTCGATTGTAGCGTAACACCATAGAATAAAGAGAGGGAAGTAGGTTATCTCCGACCCAATCCGCGATTTAATTGCCTACTGTCTTAGGGTTGTCACGTTTAGCAAAATTTTAATTCAGTGTCTATAAATTGGCAAAGGTCGGAAAGTTGACGACTGTTCACGCTTCGTCGGATTCGGTTGTCACCGAACCCGCTAACAAATATTTATAGACTAAGAGCTTATATTTAAATTATTTGCTTAGTATTTATACATATAGTCATACACAGTTTTTTGTATTTTTTATTTTGTAATTTATTAGTAGTTTTGTACACATAAAGGACCATATTTATTTTTATTTTTAATTAATACAAATTTATATAACACAAACATATCTATTAACCCTAAAAATCGTAAAACAACATAAAAATACTGACAACTGCCTCTTTGACTAATTATTTCTGTTGTTAAGATCTGAACTTTATTTATCTGATTCACAAATTGTCAATTAGGTACTTACTTACTTTTAATAACGATTTTATAACTGTAAGTAAGTAGTTACTATACCTACCTACAATAGGTACTAAGAAATCGGCATAACTAAATGTAAACAAAGCAGTAGAGCGCTAGCGGCAAATCAACTGACAGATCAAAAGTACCTATAATCATTGATTTGTGTGAATAATAAATTCTAGTACGAAAACAGGCCTACCTACTTCCCCTATCTGATAGAAAACTAATACTTACAACAAGAAATAAGTAAGTTCCTAAGTGGATATCTCATCATCAAGTAAAAATTATAATCTTATAAGAATAAGTGACTTGCTTACCTTTCCTGCTCAGTAGGTAATCTGAACAGAGACAATTCTGAAATCGATGAATTAAGACACCCAAACAAACAACAATACTTTCTCCTGCGATAATCACACATTGTTCTTTAATTTAGCTACGTAGTATTCTGTAATCTGTGATTTAGCGAATGTGCCGAAAAGCCGTGACGCGCGAACCTCGTTCCGTGCTAGCCGCGACTAGCGCAGTCATAGGCACTCTAATATTGTGTTTAGGTGTGCGTGCGGCGACGCATAGATACTATGGCGCACACATACAAGCCGCGCGCGGTCCGTTTGTATGAAGATAACGTACTTCCCTCTCTTTATTCTATGGTAACACGCTTCGAACAATATAATTACCTTCCGGCAGTATGCGCACGCGTCGATATAGTCCTTTGCCCTTTAAGATCTATATGATACTAGTCATATTATTTTTTGAATTCGGAATTTTTTAAATCATTGCTATTTAGGTATGTATCAAATCTGTAGTCAAATTCTTGTAATTCGAAACGTTTGAAATTTTATTCCAGTCTTATATCGCACTACCCGTGTAAAAAAGACGTAACTAAACTTGCGTCGAAAATGTTTTATTACGTAAATAAAGCGAGCATCATGGTTTACACCTTCTGTCAAAATCTCGTGAAGCTATTTACAAAAATGAAGGAATGAATGCAAAAATACAAAAATTTTGCGACTTTAAAAAACATAAAATTCCAGCATAAAATAGGGGTATGCATATTAACAATTATTCACTTTAGAATTATCCCGCTGATAAAGTCATAATTATGTTTACGTAAATTTTAAAAGAAGATTTACAAGAAAATCTATAACGCAAATATACATAATTACTTGTTCCTGTATTTTACAATCTGGGACTATTGTGTAATTCTAATTACTTATTTCTTCTACGAAACTTTTAGCTGATAGTTTATGTGTGATTATAGTTACATACTTTCTACCCAGCAAAAGTTCACAATGCGTAAAGTGTAGTTGCAGTTACTTCTTTATTACACGAAACATTTTCATACATGATGTTGAGTGATTTTGAATACATGCTTTTTATAAGAAAAAAAATAAAAATATGTTTGTGTAGTTGAAATTAAGTAAAAAAATAATCTGTTTTAGTCTCATATAGTTTCCAAAAGAAGCAGAGACTTAAAGTAAGTTAGCTTGGCTACTGTGTGAACTGCTATGTTTGCACTGCTTGTTTTACTAAGTCATTTACATTTTAAAATGATGTGCACTTACTAATATAAAGAAGAATATTTGTTTGTCAAACTACTTACACAATATAAAGAGAATGCTATTTATTCCCTATTTTTTAACTGTCTCACGTTTATCTATATTTTTAACATAGAAGAATGAAGGTTAAATACTTGCGATATTTGTTTGCCAGCCGGCTATCGTCAACAGGAGTCTTTTTCAGATACAGGTGGCTATTATTCAGTTTTATATTTTCAAGATAAATGTTTATTGGATATTTTAGGACCACAATTGACTATTATGAATTAATTACTTCATTTTTTTACAGAAATATGTACAGACAATAACATTAATGATACGCAGTCTTCAAATAAAAATACTTCTCATAAATGTGCCGTTGAAATAATAATTACTGAATAGAATGTTGAGGATGATGTAAATCAAGATGTCCCAAAAAACTTAGATAACAGTTACGAAGAATTAGAGGAGCCATTTTCGCCAGTTGTTTCAGAGTATATTCCTGATACTGATTCATTCGATTCTGATGAAAATATCTCTGCCAAAAATGCACATGAAAGACGCAGGAAACGTAAGAAACCAAATTTTCAAGATACTTATCATCTTGAAAGTAAGTGGTCAAATATTTGCACCAAAAACGATGCTGACCTGATATTAAAGCCGCCAATAGATAAAGATCCTGGTAGTCCGAAATCATGTGTTGATGATATCATTAATTATTCTACACCGCACTCATCACGTCTTACTATTACAAAGATAACTACCCCTGATTCATTTAAAGAGATTTTAAGAACTGTACAATGTCGCCCTAAAGAAAATAAACTGAATGACTATACAGCTGTTGCAGATGAATCGAGAGAAAAACAGATTATTTGTATGTCCTCCAAGCGAATTAGAAATTACCCCCGGAAAAAAGACACCACATATTATAAGAAATTTTATTTTGTAGCGTCAACTTCTACAGTTTACAATAGTTGCAACATTAATGTTGATCATGTTGAAAACGATAATAGTCCATTTGATGTCATAGAAATGAGTACCCTTTACTGCGAAAACATAGAAGAACCTTTGAATCGAAATCTTCCAGTACCGTCGTCATCGAATTTCAATGAGACTTCAGCACAATCCACACAAAATAACTTCATTGCATCACAGTTAACGGTGTACCTTAATGATCAAAATACTTTTGAAGATAATGAATCAGCATTAACAAAAAGTCAGAGCCGTAAAAGAGTTAGAGATGAAAGGTCATGGCAAGTAAACAAAAATAAGCTATTGAAAAATTCTGGAAAACGTTACCATTCTAAATCTGCTAAAAAAGAAATAGAAAGAAAGATAATGGGTAATCCATGTACATGTAAAAAAGTGCACCGAAAAGATTGATAACTCAGAAAGAAAACGTGCATTCGAAAGCTACTGGCAGTTAGCTAATCACGAGCGTCAGTGGGATTATATTTTAAAATACGTTAAAGGAAAACCAACACGTGTTGCACTAATAGGCTCGAAGAGACCTCGATCGCAGACAGTGGTCTATACGTTGCCAAAAAGTAATGGACATGATACAATTACTGTTTGCAAAAAGATGTTTTTACAAACACTAAATATCAATGACAAGACTGTATACACAGCTCTTGATAAGCAAGAACTTCAGAAGGTTGTCGATCTGCGAGGTCAACATACTAATAGACCAATCAAAATAAGTGAAAGTACAACCAAAAGTGTCATTGATCATATTAATATGTTCCCACGTAAAGAATCGCATTATCTCCGCAAACAAACACAAAGAGAATTTCTTGATGAAAAGCTTAATTGCGCCAAAATGCATCTTTTATCCTTAGAGTGGATTAAAAATAACCCAGACTATGAAAATGTTACTCCAGCATCCGAGAGATGGTACTATAATATATTTACTAAACAATTTAATATTGGCTTCTTCCAGCCAAAAAAGGATTTGTGCGAAACTTGCAGCTTATATGAGCAGGCTGATTCTGAAAAAAAGAACAGTTGAAAGAAGAATATGAAAAGCACATTAAAAACAAGGAGCTTATAAGAAAAATTAAAAACCAAGAAAAAGAAGGATTTAATCCTAAAGAAAACGCTGTGGCTTGTTTTGATTTGGAAAAAGTTATAAACTTATCGCAATCAGAAGTTGGAGTTTTTCATTATAAACGCAAGTACTCAGTGTATAATTTCACAGTATATAACATATTGACAAAAAGTGGTCATTGTTATGTTTGGCATGCCCAAATAGCGAAAAGAGGTGCCAATGAAATAGCCAGCTGTCTATGGTGTTATCTACAAAGTGAAACTGCGAAAGGAATTAAAAGTAATTTCTTTTTATTCGGATAACTGCAGTGGACAAAATCGTAATCGATTTGTTTTTGCACTGTATATTCACGCATCTAAAGCATTAGGTATAAAAATTACGCACAGATTTTTACAGAAAGGTCATACCCAAAACGAGGGTGACTCAATGCACTCCTGCATTGAAAAAAGCAAAAAGAATCACGTACTCTATATTCCAGAAGAAATATATGCAATCATTCGAAATGCAAAAGTACAAGGTGAAAAATACAACGTCAAAGAAATTACTCAAGACATTTTTTTCGATTTCAAAAAGCTTGTAGCCAACAATAAGAATTGGGAAAAAGATGACTTCGGAAGGAAAGTGAGTTGGAGTAAAGTTAAAGAGATTTCGGTAGATCCTCAATGTCCGGGGAAATTGCAAATAAAATATGAATTCGATGACGAGACAACAATAATTGTAGACACAAATAGAAGCGGAAGAGTTATGAGAAAAAAAAGAGCTGCAGACAGCGAGCCTTCTGAAACACACCAGGCATTAGTGCAATTATACGATGCGCCGCTACCGATATCTGAAAAATTATACAAAGACTTGATAAGTCAATATAGAGATAATCACATACCACCACACTACCAGATGTTTTATAAAAGCTTAAGTACTCAATCTGCTGCCACCGAGTCCGATTCCGAAATTGAGGATAATTAATAGAGGTCAATAAAAATATCACTATTTTAAACATTTCTTGATTAAGCTGATTATGCATGCGATAAACATTTCTTTAAAAATAATAAAAATTTAATAATAACCCTATTTGTTTTCATTTTCTCTAAATTATTTTGTTTCTGTATTTACAGTTTTGACTTACATGCACGCACAAAATAGACTATTTACTGTAAGAAGCAGGTATTGCATGATACAAAGTAAATATTCGGTTACTTTCCGCACTATAAAAGCTATTTTTATAAATACACTAACTAAACTTTAATAAATAGCTAGCTAGAAATACGTAACTCTATGTACAAAAAAGGATTATCCGTTAAATAACAACGTGATTATACTTGCAACTCTAGATTATAATGAAATATAAGAGAGTACAAAGCCATAAGTAGAGTTAAATTAGTTCATATATTTCAAAATACATAACTAAAAAGCAATAATTGTAGTTACCCCTGCAAATATGCGATATGTTTCGTGGAATAAAGAAGTAACCGTGTTTCTTTAGATTATCTCGAAGTACATCAATCTGTTCCTAAATTAAATAACACGTGTAGTTGAAGGCAACTGTGACCTGCGATTTTCTCTTTGAAACTTATTTCTAGACCTCATAATAAAACTATAGGACAGTTTTTTTAAGCTCCTGAAAAGTAGGTGAAAATCACTTACTTCTTTTTTCCACGAATAGTGCGATATCGGCGGAAAACAAATGCCTGAACGTATACAAAAATTTATGGAAAATGGAGTTTTTTGTTTAAGGAGGAAAATGTTTTCGAGCGTGCTTATTATGTATACTTATGATACATAAGCAGCCTATATTGTCCCCACTGTTGGATCACAGACCTCCTCTCGATGAGAGGGCGTGGGCCGTAATCTGCCACACCGGCCTAGTGCGTGTTGGTAGATGTCATATGTCTTCGCAGTTTTTGACTCTAGGACTTTGACTAGGCGATTTCCTTACGATGTTTTCACCACTGCTCTCAAAACGGTGACGCGTTTTGAGAGCAGTGGTGATGAAATAATTAACACAAAGCGCCTGATAGGATTCGACTTACAATTTGTAAGTCGCGGTCAATAACACTAGGCCACACCCACACCACTGTTCTTTTCACTGAAATAAATCATCATCATCATCGTCATATCAGCCGAAAGAAGTCCACTGCTGGACACTCCCCCAAGGATCTCCACGACGACTGGTCCTGCGCCTCCCGCATCCAGCGGTTTCCCGCGACCTTCACTAGATCGTCGGTCCACCTTGTCGGGGGCTACCCACGGTGCGTCTTCCGGTGCGTGACTCGCCACTCGAGAACCCGTCGGCCTTATCCGGCATCGGTCCTACGGGCAATGTGTCCAGCCCACTGCCACTTTAGTGTTGCTATTCTTTGGGCTATGTCGGCTAACGAGAGTATCTAAATACTCTCGTTCTTCTGCGGATCTCGTCATACCTGATTAAAAAAACATACCTACTGAAATAAATACTTTGATTTAATTTGATACAGTCACATCTTCGGTCTTTTTTTAACTGAACAGACAGCTGTGCTGTATGTACTTTTTCTTTCTAGGAACTTCCACTTCACTGGGAAGTGGCGAAGGGCGACTCGCTTTTGTTATTTTGTCGTTTAAATACTCTTGATCCTCAGCCTAATTTGAATAAATAACTTTTGATTTTGATTTTGTTCGTCACTTACAAAATTTATGGCATCTTTACTAATATTATAAATCGGAAAGTGAGTTTGTTTGTTCCGCTTTCACTCCGTAACCAGTGAACCGAATGCTTTGAAATTTTGCAGACGTAAAGTTAGAAGTTCGGATTAAATAATAGAGTACTTTTTATTCGGGTAAAATTTTATATTCCCGAGGAAAAACAAAAATACCAGTTCGGTGATAGATGGCGCTGTGTGTAAAGCAATATAATATATTGCAAACGAATATGCACATATAAACTTAGGAGCTAAATGATACGATGTTATATCCCCGAAAATGAGGAATCTAAAAAGCGCGATATAACCGAATTCCACGGGGGCGAAGCCTCAGGCGGAAAGTTAGTATGTTATGTAGCAAATAATTTAATTTCATGTTGTTGTAATAATACTAGCTAATTTGCTACACCTCAGTCGGATAATTATGAACAATCTGCTGTGCTTCTGGGGAGTTTGTGACGCGGCTTCTGCACTAAAAAGTGGTGGGGTAATTTTGACATATAAAAATTGCTGATTCTCAGCCTAATTTTAATAATTAATTTTTTATTTTATACCTACACACTTTCGTCGTTAGGATTACAATTCTTGAAAAAAAATGCAAAACCAAAATATATTTAATTTATTTTATGATAACAAAAAATACCAAGTTTTTAAACATTCCACGGTCGTTAACCCCTCGCCATTATTTAAACCGGTACCTATTTAAATAAATATTCATAGGAATTATAATCATCATAATATTTGTGACGAGTCGTTGTTTGATTAAAGATTAATCAATTAGATACGTAGGAGTTTAGTTTAGAATGATAATACTTTCAAACAGATATTATTATCTGTTTTCATCATCATCATCAACCTTATTATCGTCCCACTGCTGGGCACAGACCTCTTCTCATACAGAGAAGGATAATTGAGCGTAACCACCACGCTTGCTCAATGCGGGTCGGCGATTTCAGACTTTTCTCAAGATGTTTTCCTTCACCTTGTAATCAGTCATTGGTGTCCAAGATATACTTAGAAAGTACATATAACTTAGAAAAGTTACATTGGTACTTGCCTGACCTGGAATAGAATTCGCACACCCATACTTGAGAAGCTGGTGTTTTAATCACTAGGCCACCATGACTTCCACTAGGCCACCATGACTTTTTACGATTATCTGTTTTTTTCATGATTATCTGTTTTAACCTCTATATTTGCTCCACGGTTTTAACCATGTGCCTATCTTATCATGAAAATATATTTAGAAGAACTTTTTTTTGCATAAACAGGCTCAAATTAATATTTTTTTCATGTTTAAATATCGAAGCCCACTATGACTTTCCATTTTGTCGGCGGTTTTCATAAGGTCGTCGATCAGCCTTGTGGGTAGCCTTCCAACACTACGTGTTCCGGTCGCCACTCCAGAACCTTTCAGCCCCATCGGCTATCTGTTCTGCAATGTGCCGTGTCTACTACCAGTTATGGCAATTCTTCGATCGCTGTTGGTTACCTTGGTTCTTCAGTAGATCCACTGCTGGAATCATTGGTTTGGAGGGTTTGCCATAATCCCCCCGTTTGGCAGGCCAGTTGGGGATCGCAGTAGTTTGATATTCCACAGGAGAACCGCTGCTGCCCGCTTCGCTGGTGAGAGTTCCCTTAGTCGCTTCTTACGACACCTACGGGAGGATATGGGTTGGTACTATTCTAAGCCCACGGTACAGTACACGGGACAGTGCTAACGCAAAAAAATAATCCACCGTCCCATACATTTGGGGTGCGTAGTTGAGTACCTTTCTGATACACGATATATAAAGAAGCCTTTTTTTCGCCTCCCCTTTATACTTCCAAGCCAATCTTGTGCGATCTCTATACATGTTGGCCCCGCAAACGTTACCTAACCGTTACACCACCTCTTTCAGGCATCCAGCAACTGAGAATCTTTACCATACCCTCACTCGGGTGGATTCATTAGATCTATCGAGATACATCAGAAAAGCAGCGAAGCTGAAACAGAGTAGCTGACAGTGGACTGATCTACTCCCTCTTCAGCTTCTTTGGTTTTTCTCTAACATCTGCTACTTTAAGGTCCGTATTCCAGAAGGAAACTCAAGCATTGATCTCTGCATTAATTAAAACTAGTTTCAACCAATCAAATGGCTTGAAATGAGACTTAAGTAGAGCTTGAGTTTTGAGTGACGTTCTGTAATACGGACCTTAGTTTGTTTAAATGTTAGTTTAGACCTGTCAAATTAGTCCGCTCTTGGCGTAAATTGATGTATTTCTGGGCGCCATGTTTATAATCGCGTCTAAACTGTCTATGGTGTATCTTAATTTGACAGGATTAAACTATAATGTTATCTTCTATCATTTTCTTATTGAAATGGAAAGAAAAAGAAGCACTTAACTTAAAATTAGTTTAGTTTGTAAACAAGATAATCGGCGCCATTGTTCACCGTAGGTTAGAACGGGTAGGTACAGACGACAGTACATCAAGCTACTATAATCTGTCAGATTTCTTTATTAGATTTTCAACTTTCGGATTCCGGCTCAAAGTTGATTGGGAGAGTTTTGGTAGCTTGACCTGCTGTCGTCCGTACATTACGACGGATGGCATAAGAAGACTGCCTGAAACCTTTTATGTAAGTATTCTTTAAGGGTCCAGTAGGTCTTCCAAGCATTTTGGATACTTTTAAAAGACACTACCCGCCCAAGTGTGTGTACTCATCAACGGATCGCATATCCTTCTACCTGGACCCTATTTTTGTGCTGCCGGCCATGAGCTGTGTTTTGGATAGACCATTATTGAACTTCAAAATTACAAACATCACGCGACTAGACGCTGCCTTCATGAATTCTTAACGAAAACCAATATAATATATTTTATTTTATAGACCCTGACGTGTTACATTAATGTTTAATTACGTCACCCACATGAGCTACTTCGGCCATCTGAAGGAGCATAAAACACGTATAAACATGTTCCTTTTCATTCATTGTACAGACAAAAGCAGGTCAAGCTACCCTAAAAACAAAATGTTCCCAATCAATCTTGAGCCTTAACGCTTAAGCAATAAATTAGAAAATCTAATAAAGAAATATCACAGATTGTAGTTGCTTGACGTGCTGTCGTCTGTACACATTAAGTTACCTTAGCTTTGGCAGTCAGTTTTACTAATAAAAAAATTCCATTGATTCTTTTGCTTCAAGCTCTAACGCTATTCGGATACTAAGCGATTAATTGAAGCCAAACTTGGCGTTTTGGGATATTAATCACTAGTTCTTGCAGTTGTGAACGGCTCTAATATTATTCATCAATAATTGTTTCTTCTTCTTCTTCAGCCTATAGAGGTCCACTGCTGGACAAAGGCCTCCCCCAAGGCTTTCCACGATGACCGGTCCTGTGCTGCCCGCATCCATTGGTTTCCCGCGACAAAGTACTTGACTATGACTTAGTGACAATAACTCAAATACGCACACAGACAGACCAGGAACAACTTTTGTTTTCTTGGAGGCTACCTCTATAATAGAGTAAACAAAATTCACAACATCTTTCCACTCACGAAACACGTCTGTAAGAAAAAGCTCAATGGATGGCTAAAGACTCTTGACTACGATACTACCGAAAACCTACTATCTATCTCAAAATAATCACAACACTGTCTTTCCGTTTATCTATCCATATGTTACCACACGCACATACAACATGCAATATAACAAGCACCGATTTTCCATCACTCACACTTACACTCACACACCGCCCACACTCACCCTCCCACACACTTAGGTCCGTATTACAGAACGTTACTCAAGCATTGATCTGTGCTTAAGCATTACTTAAAACTAGTTTCAACCAATCAAAAGGCTTGAAACGAGACTTAAGTAGCTGCTTGAGTTTGAGTGACGTTCTGTAATACTGACCTTACACTTACACACCGCACACACTCACCCTCCCACACACTTACATATCCACACACTCCCCACAAAAACTCCTTCCTATAAGTAAATTGTAACTCACTGTTTAATTCTAGTATACGGGAAGCTATAATAAAAATGTATATCTGGGGTGGAGACCTGGTGGCCTGAAATACAGGCTTCGGCTTAGTTTAGGCACCAGTCTCCCACAATACTTCTGTATAAGCCTATGCCAGTTATGACTGGATAACATTATTTTTTTGTTGTTATTATTTTATAAGGATTATTGTGGTGAGAAAATAAATAAATATTATTATTATTATTATTAACTACTTGTAAGTCATATAAATATTCTTTCCGTGCGGGATTGGAACCCACGACACGCAGTGCAGCAGTAGCTTAACCACTGCGCCAACCGTGCCATGCAAAACCAATATTGTAGTCAAAAAACTCAATTGATAGTGACCTGTACTCATCATCATTATCTTAGCGTTTATCCCGGTTGCATACCTACGCGGCTTTCGCGTTGGAGCCCGGGGTCAGCTTTCTTGCTCAATTTCCTCCATTTCGCGCGATCTTTAGTATCCTGTGGTGTGAGATTGTTGGCACGCATGTCATCTCTTACAACGTCAAGCCAGCACTTTTTTGGTCTACCCCGCTTGTTCCGGCCCGGCGGAAGCGCCATGGCAAGAAATTATATTGTACTAGCTTTCCGCCCGCGGCTTCGCCCGCGTGGAGTTCGGTTATATCGCGCTTTTTAGATTTCCCTCGGGAATATCAAATTTTTGCGGGATAAAAGAGAGACTATGTCCTTTTTCAGGATCTAAAGATTGTCTGTGGCAAATTTCATCAAAATCGCTTAAGAGGTTTAAGCAGGAAAGCGCAACAGACAGACAGAGTTATTTTCGCATTTATAATATTAGTATGGATTATTATCAAGAGGTATCTTCATTCATCTAAATTAAGTATTTCAAAACCCCGCCTCATAAGTATCACTCAACACCTCTTTAGAGCATTTGAAAAGATTTTATTGACAGGGAAGGCTGCGCACGCGCTTCACGAACTTTTTATTCCCCGAAAAGAATATGTAGCTGAGCGAAAAACAACATTCTGCTGAAGGAGATAAGGGTTATAATGTTGGTGAAATTATGTTTGTGTTTTATCATTGTTGTCGTGATTATACTTAACTGATGAAGACAATATGTTTCGTTGTTTAAATGTTAATTTGAAGAATTTGGATTGATGCATGGTATTATCACGAATAAAATAAACATAAATCCATACTTAATATTATAAATGCGAAAGTATCTCTGTCTATCTGTCTGTCCGGCTTTCACGCCAAAACTACTCAACCGATTGAAATGAAATTTGGTACACAGATAGTCTAAATCCTTAGAAAGGACATAGGCTATATAACATCCCGCTATGACCAATAGGAGCAGAGAGAGGGAAAATGTTGCGAAAACGGGATTGCTCCGATTATTTTAACAGGCGATTATCTTATATCAACTGAGCTCCTGTAAACTAAAGTCTACGCGGACGAAGTCAAGGGCAACAGCTAGTTTCCAATATTTTTTTCCTTTTTGTCCATAATTATTATTGTAGCAATCGACCAAAGAGGGTTTTTTTTGTAATTTTAAGAAATTTTTCTGCAATGCAAATCATTATGAAGCATCGCTACTGATAATATGTTGCTGGCTGCTTACCTTAGTCTTAACCTAAATCTGTCCAAACTACCTCTAATTTCCTTACATTTTAAAACTGGCTGTCATTGTGAGCAAATTGGAAGAGATATTGACCGGGGATTTGGTCTCAAATTTTTCTATTATATGTTTTTTTTAAAGCCCGAAGTTTCGATTGCCAGATTTGAAGTCAATCAATGAAGATTTACAGTAGTAGATTATTGAAAATATACTTTTATAGACCTATATACAATATGTAAAGAAATCCCCGTCCGACCCCTAAGGGTAAACACATGACCAAATAATATATGAAATTTTACATAATCATCATAGTAACAATACTAATGAATTATGATAATATATTCTTTTTTTTCCGCGAATTAATTCCAACTTCCCCAAAATTTGGTAATTAGCCCTCACTCAATAATTTTAATCTATACTAATATATGAAGCTGAAGAGTTTGTTTGTTTGGTTGTTTGAACTCGCTAATCTCAGGAACTACTGGCCCGATTTGAAAAATGATTTTTGCATTAGATAGCCCATTAATCCAGGAAGGCTTTATGCTATATAACATCAGGTTGCGACTAATGGCAGCGGCGCATATTAATAAAAACATATCGAAACCTACGCGGGTGAAACCGCGCGGCGCAGCTAGTACCCTATATCTCAATAGTTTTTGGTAATTTTGAAAAAAAAAAAACTTGTCTAAATTTTTTTTTATTATCTATAAGACGGACTAATTATTTTTTTTTATTTTCATACCTTGGATACATCCCTATTCACACGTACCACAACCACACCACGTCGCAGCGACAAAATGTGGTCAAGCTGTGGTTACGTGTGAATAAAAAAAAGCCGCTGGGCCACACAGCGGCTTTTTGCAGTTACGTTGTGGTAACGACAAAATGTCGATGTGGTTGCGTTGTCGCTGTGGTAACCACGTGGTCATGTGCAGGACACGCGCAGCATCAACATGCTGCGCGCTGGTCATGACGTGGCGATGTGGCTGCGGTGCCGCCGCCTGTGGTGACGTTGCTGTCGCGATGTGGTTGCGATGTAGTCGTATTAGACAGGTGGTCGATAACAACGGCAAAATGTGATACGTGTGAATTGTAATATTCATTTTCAATACAAATTATACGCCCGACCACGTGGAGTCGTTGTGGTGTGGTTGTGGTACGTGTGAATTGACCCTTAGTTCAGAGAGTTTAGTCTATTTATTAAAGCATTACCTAACCACTAAATTGATAATAATGTTAGTTAATTATAATTGATTTTATTCGATCATTAGTATTATATCAAGATCGATGTTACTTCCTTGATGATAATTTTAAATATCATGCAAAAAAATACCATTATTTTGTTAGAAGATTAAATATTACAAGGCGTGTACCTACTGCGGTTTTTTAGATGGATAACTTTATTATATTACATTATAATAGTGAAATATTACAAGCATGCGTTTATTAATAAAATAAATAGTTTAAAAAATCAGGATTCTTTATGATGAGCATTTTTTTTGTGCTTTATTGAACTTTGAACTTCATTTTCATCAACCTTTTTATCGTCCCACTGCTGGGCACAGGTTTTCTCTCATACAGAGAAGGGTTGAGCGTAATCACCACGCTTGCTCAATGTGGGTTGGCGATTTCAGACTAAACTTAAAGTCAAGATATTTTCCTTCACCTTGTTATCAGTCATTGGTCTCCAATTCATACTTAGAAAGTGCATGTAACTTAGAAAAGTTACATTGGTACTTGCCTGACCTGGAATTGAACCCGCACACTGATACTTGAGAGACTGGTGTTTTAACCACTAGGTGACCACGACTGTAACTTACTGACACAGACTGTAACTTTGAACTTGAACAACAAAAATCTGAACAGTATATACTTGAACAACGCCCTAATTGCGTAATACCCAGTATATTGCTAAACCTTTACCCCATTTGTTCGAAAAATGTTTTTGCTGAAATATAATATACAATAAATATATTATCAATGCGAAAGTATCTCTGTCTGTCTATCTGTCTGTATGTCCGGCTTTCACGCCAAAACTACTGAACCGATTGTAATGAAATTTGGTACACAGTAGACTAGAGCCTGAGAAAGGACATAGGCTATAAAACATCCCGCTATGACCAATAGGAGCAGAGAGAGAGTAAATGTTGCGAAAACGGAATTGCTGCCATTATTTTAACAGGCGCTTATTTTATATTAACTGACAGCCAGCAGCCTAAAGCCCAGCAGCTGAAAGACAGCTTAATCGAACTCTTTCGGTTCGATTAAGCTTACGCGGGTGAAACCGCGGGGCACAGTTAGTTCTTAATAAATTTACAAAAACTCTAAGAAAACTTAATTTATAAAGTAATAAATATTTCCTATTGACAAATTATAAAAGGCTTCGAAAGTCCATAACATACAAATATGCGGCCGCTCCTTTGTGAAAAATTAAAACGACGTATTGGTAGGTATGCCAGGCTCCATATAAAAATGTTCAATCATCGTTCTGTACCGTTTTCTAGGCCGCGAAAAAGAAACATCTATTTCATAGGTATTCATAACTTTGTTGAGAACATAACTTCAATGATATCAACATAACGCACAACTTGACCTACGCATCATTGAATATCATTAATCAATGTAAATTATATCGACAATCAATCAGTGCGAGTCTTCAATTCATCACAATAAGAAACACAATGTTCATTGATATAATATTAAACTAAGGTAGATAAGTCACTGGCGCATTGAACTTGAAGCGTACAAAAGATTATAATTCTAATCTCTTGCCTAAGTCACTCTCGATACACTCGTAAAAACAAACGACAAACACTAACAGCGCAAACGACAAACACTAGCGATATTTTTCTTCTCTATGCTTTAGATTGCGCCCCATCTCACTCACACTGTACCAACGTGTGTAATGTACGCAGAATAAAAAAAAATGCATGTGTGTGCTGCTGCTCCGATCGGCACATTTATTTCGTTTAATTTGTTAGAGCATATCATATATGTTTAATATTACATCAATGACACTGTTAGTATGTGAATAAACTCATTCCCAGCCTTTTTCTGTTCTTTCCTTTAACTATAAACTATGATAAGTTATGATAAACATGATATACTATGACATAGTTACCTTCCTTTTTTTATAAAAGACGATTCACAATAATATATAAATGTATACGGCAAGCTGAAGTGGCAATTGGCTGGTCACATATGCCGCAGAACCGACGACCGTAGGGGTAAAAGAGTCCACAAGTGGAGACCGCATCTCGGCAAACGTAGCGTAGCGCGTCCCCCTTGGGCGAGATGGAGCGACAACATTAAAAAGGTGGCTGGTAGTGGCTGGCGGAGAACTGCTCAGGATCGAGCTTGTTGGCGTGCTATGGAAGAAGCCTATATCCAGCAGTGGACGAGTAGAGGCTGATGATGATGATGATGATACGAGCAAATCACACAGATTGAGCTAGCCCCAAAGTAACCGCGCATCGGCGTTGACCTCTGGCGTCAGCTGTGATCTATCGTAACCGCTCGGTAACCACTCTGCGGTCTCACTTTAAATGTATTTGGAAAAAAATATAACATGGTGTAAAACTGATTGGAATCGATTCAGTTGCTTATTCTAAACAAACTGTATTCAGGTTTGGCATAAATAAAAAATAACGCTGTATAATAAAAAAAATATATAGATTCTTCAAATACCGGTAAATAAATTCACTTTTCATAAAAAAAAGTCTATAAATAATATTGTATAATGAACACCCTACGAAATATCATCTTAAAGATTGATTGACGAAGCTGATTGTAAAATATAACTTGGTGGACTGATTGATGGCGCTGTGCAATGAAATGAACATTGTATGCATTGTTTTTGCTACTATTACTTTGCCAATTAGTACAGGTACGTGATGTTTCGAATTCAGACCTTGGGCAGTCTCAAAGCTCTTTTGTTTTTGAAGCAGATCCTCAAAGCTAAAAGGATGCATTGATAACTTGCATTTACTTCGTGATTATAGCTAACAGATTATTATAATTACAAGCCCCGCACGTTGATATTGCGATTGGCGGCCATCTTGGTGACGTAGTTGAACTCGCATCGTCAGTACCGTTCGCAAGATCATCCCGCGCTTAGGTGCTTACGCGCATCGAATACTTGGTACTTACAGCTTTTTGTTTTTGTTATCCGATTTTATTGTTTTTCTTCAGTTTTGTTACCTATTACCCGTAGAATTGAGTAAGAAATTTAAATAAAAATCTTATAGATAGTAACAAAAAGATACTTGTTCCCTTGAAACTCGATAATGAAATGAAAGTTTATTTGTCAGAATATGGATGAGTAGAGTAAAGAGTGTATGTATAATAAAATTATAAAATACAAAATAAACCTGTTACCCAAGCTTATTAACTTTGTATTAATTCTTCTTTTCCTTGCTGCCCTTTTGTGCGACGGATGTGTCACGCAGCTGTTATTGTGACAAGGTTCCATCGCAATATCAACGTTCGGGGCTTATACATTATTTTACGAAGGAACTTCTTCCCGCGCCTTCGTCGTTAAGTTTTGTTGGTGTTCCGTTGCTCCTCCGACTAATCTCGTCACATCGAATCGCATCGCCTGCCTACGCGTTTACTTTATTTTTGTTCTGATTTTTTTTTTTTTTTGTTCAATTCCTGTTTTGATGTTATATCATACAGTCTTCCTCAAGAATTGGGCTAAATAGTGCAAACTGAAAAAGAAAAAAAAATATTTGTGGTAAACATGATACAAAAAAAACATGAAACACAAAAAAAATGTTTTATATAGCCCAATTCTTGAGGAAGGCTATCATCATCAACTCAGCGTTAATCCCAGAGCTAGTCGCATCCGAAACTTTTCAGCTTTGGAGTCTGGCGTCCGCTTTACTAGTCTAACTGCTGATTTGGCTAAAGGAGAATGCCACCCGATGGGCCCCTAATTTGTGATAGAGTGTCAAGAATATTTTCTTATTAAAAATCAAGTCGTAATTTTATAAAACTAACTATTTTTTTTTCAGAATTTCTTGTACCATAGCATTGAAAAACAAAATTAATATTTATTTTATTGAATCTAAGCTAGTTCCGCCATTATAACTTAACCTGAATGTTGCCAGGTAGACGACAGACTATCTTATTTAAATGAACGAGGTGATCGATTGAAAATATCGATAAAATATATTTCTATTCAGGTCACTAAAAGTGCCAAGATGAAGTTACAATAGTCAGTAAAAGTCTGACATTATTTTCCAATCCACCCAAAGGCAGGGGTTGTCACTTAGATGATTTTAGCTCACCGAAAAACAATTATGTTATGTTTTGCCCCCCCCCACCCTTGGCGTCGGAGCTGGATCCGCCCTTGATGGTCAAACCAAGACTTTTCACTTAAAAAAATGTGGGCGGTCTCTGTCTTGTAGCGAAGAATTAGGTTGCAAAATAACATTTTTCTCTTATATCATAATGCACAAGTATATCTTAAGTATGCACTTGTTACGATGCCAAGATGCTGGCTCAGCACCCATCCAAACAAGTGCGAAGAGTAAAGTTACATGAGTTGCGCTTCCCACGGTAACAACGAATCCCTGGGCTTTTTCCATCCTAACATCGGTGGGAACAGACACTCGCACTCATCGCGTATACCTATTTTACGTTTAGTTTCTATAATTTTCTAAAATTAAGACTTTCTAAAATTAATTCGTGAATTTCTGTGAACCTTCTTTTGTGAACATTTATTAAACATTTATTATATACCATTGACTTTATTTAAAAGTTTCCCGACACGCCCCACACACGTATCTGGCGCAGTCGGTAGTCGTCAAGGACATTAAAAGTGTTGTCGTTGTGTGAATCACCTAAAAATCGGGCATCGCCGCGGCGACCGTCCAGACGAAGAATCTTCGGAGGCCACTCGGGAAAGCTGCTGTTGCGGACTTCGAGACTTCCAAAAATCGATGAATCGACGCTCGCCAGCAATAGTACAAATGTAAGTGAAATACATACCTATATTCTTAATAATTGTATGCTATATTTTTTTTACGCAGTGCACTATAATTTTTCAAGATTTTTCACCCACGTAGTAATAGGGACCTTAGTCCTAATAGGCGAGTTCAACTTCGAATAAACCGAAGTGACGCCAATCGTAACCTCGAACCTTTTAGTAACTTAGATTTAGAAACCATGACCGAACAAAATCACAGTTCACCACTAACTTTGAGTCAGACGAGTCAGATGGCTTCGGCAGACTTAACTGACAGGATTTATAAATCCCTTAGATTAGTTCCGGAGTTTAACGGTAACCCTAATGTTTTGACCAGATTTTTGAATTTATGTGACGAGTTAGTGCTCACTTATGTTAGTACAGAACCAGGAAGTAGACTCTCGAATTTAGCTCTGATTAATGGAATTTTAAACAAGATAACTGGTACTGCTGCACGTACTTTGGCAACTAATGGAATTCCTAGTGATTGGCAGGGCATAAGAACTACATTAATTAATAGCTTTTCAGATCACAGGGACGAAACTTCGTTATATACCGATCTATCTCTTTTAGTTCAGGGTAATGACACTATACAAGTATATTACGAAAAAGTTCAGCATTTACTGTGTACTATAATTACATATGTCGAGTTGCATGAATCTGTAGGAACTACTGTGGAAGCAAAAAGAACCCTTTATAAAAACTTAGCTTTGCAGACATTTTTGAGAGGTTTAGATGAACCGCTAGGTTCTAGGGTAAGGTGCATGCGACCTTCATCTCTCGAAAGTGCCCTGGAATTTGCCCAAGAAGAATTAAACGTTCTCTATTTACAAAAAAGAAACAAGTCTTTACCCGCGAAGAAAAATTTATATAATTTTTACGAACAAGCACCTAATACTTCTAACACACAGCAAAATTTTCGTTCACCTGCACCCAATCTATCTCACCAACAGCAAAATCTTTATTCATACATGCCGCCAAATTATAACCCTACATTCCAAGCATACCCCAGACCTCAAATTAGATCTTTTGGTCCTCAATATCCTCCACAGCTATTCCCAGGCATACCACTCGTATCACTACAACACAGACAACCTTATCCCAGACCTTAAAACCCCACCAAGACCCAACAAATGTTTAGAGCTCCCCCTACCAATATGTCTACTGGATTCCGAATCCCACCGCGAGCTCCCCAAGTACCCCAAACAAATCAAGCGCCCCAATATAATACCCCAACACCTATGAGTGGTATTAGTCACCCAGTCGCGCGAACTCTCCCGCCCACAAACTATAATGGTAAACATAACCTTACACCAAACCTCCCACAAATTGGAGAAACTCATTTCAATGAATTCGTAACCGATAACACAGCCTTAAATTTTTACGAATATGTTCCCAATGTCCAAAATTTGGATCCTACTATCAATACCGATAATCTTAATAATTTTTTGATTAGCCCTGAATTTGATCCAAATCAAAACCCCGTGGAAGGCACTGAGGAGCAAAATTTTTGCCCGACTATAGAGAGGAATGCCCCCGTATAGAACTGAACGTGCAAAGTAAACGTCATTTGCCCTATATCCAAATTAAAAATCCCCCAATTAAACTTTTGATTGACACCGGGGCAAACGAGTCTTTCATTAGCCCAGAAGCCTACGAAAAATTCTACCCTCACATCCCACTTGACTATGAACCTTTCTTAGTTACAAATACGCACGTGACCACACAAAATTACTATTCACTAACTGTCCCTTGCTTTAAAGAATTAAATGATAATATTCCCATAAAATTATTTCTCTATAAATTCCATAACTTCTTTGATGGTTTAATAGGTTGCGAACAGTTAAAAAAGTGGAATGCAAAAATCGACCTTGCTGCTCATTCTTTAGAGACTGAATTCACAAAAATACCTATAATTTTATATCACAATCCTCAATGCCTTAATTCTCACGAAATTACTATACCGGCCCAAACTACTCAATTAATTAGGGTACCTACTGACATTGCACAGGGAAACATCTATATTGAGGAGCAAACAATTTCCGGGTGTTACATTACCGAATGCATATCAATTGCCGAAAATAATCTTACCATTATACAAATTTCAAACCCGTGGGATACAGACATTGTAATACCTATAAAAAATCCAATATGCGCACAAATTTTTAACGAAGAAACGTTTCCCATAAGTCACGTAACTGACACCACTTTACATACCTATACCTCCGAGCGAACACGAGAAGTCTTATCACAGTTGCGCATAGAACATTTAAATGCAGAAGAGACAGTGAATTTAATTAATCTGTGCAAAGAATATGCCGATGTTTTCTACCTAGACGGAGAACCACTGACTTTTACTAATGAAATTAAACATCATATCAGAACCGTAGACGATAAGCCAGTTCATAGTAAAACCTATCGATACCCTTACGTACATAGAGAGGAAGTCCAAAATCAAATAGAATCTATGTTACATCAAGATATTATTCGTCCATCTTCATCGCCTTGGAACGCTCCGATATGGATTGTACCTAAGAAAAGTGACGCGTCTGGTAAAGTTAAGTGGCGATTAGTCGTTGACTTTAGACAACTAAATGCAAAAACAATAAATGATAAATATCCGATTCCCAACATAAACGACATATTAGATAAATTAGGTAGGTGTTTGTACTTTTCGACATTAGATTTAAAATCAGGATTTCCACAAACTCAGCTCAATCCATCCGATATACCGAAAACTGCATTTAGTGTAGAGCAAGGCCATTTTGAGTACATTAGAATGCCAATGGGATTGAAAAATTCTCCGGCAACTTTTCAACGACTGATGGATAATGTCCTTCGCGGACTCCCAAATTGTACTACGTATATGGATGATATATTGGTATTTTCGACGTCCTTGCAAGAACATATAATTAACTTGCGCGCCATTTTCAACCGTCTTAGAAACTCAAATTTAAAAATTCAGATGGATAAATCTGAATTTCTCAAACATGAAACGCCTTATCTTGGTCATATTATCACCACCGAGGGTGTCAAACCAAACCCGGATAAAATTTCGGCCGTCTTAAATTACCCAGTCCCAAAAACTCCCAGACAAATTAAGGCATTCTTGGGTCTACTTGGTTACTACAGGCGTTTTATACCGGATTTTGCACGAATTACTAAACCTTTTACATCGTGTCTTAAAAAAGGTGCTAAAATAAATGTAACCCCAGAATATTTAAGTTGTTTTGAGCACTGCAAAACTCTCCTTACGAATGACCCCATTTTAATATACCCGGATTTCAGTAAAGAGTTTATTTTAACTACCGACGCGTCTAATGTGGCTTTGGGAGCGGTACTTTCTCAAGGTCATATCGGCTCGGACAAACCTATTGCTTATGCGTCTAGAACACTTAACAGTAGCGAAATTAATTACTCTACCATCGAAAAAGAGCTGTTGGCAATAGTTTGGGCTACTAAATACTTCCGGCCTTACCTTTTTGGCAGGGAATTTAAAATAGTAACCGACCACAAACCTTTAATTTGGCTTATGAATCTTAAGGAACCGGGATCACGTCTTACAAGATGGAGGCTCAAGTTAGCAGAATATAATTATACTATTGTCCATAAAAAAGGAAAAATCAATACTAACGCAGATGCTCTCTCGCGAATTCAGATCAATCACAATGAAACTCAGTCTATGTTCGTCAATCATTCCGATACGTCTTCAACATTATCGGCTGAGGAAAATAGTCCAACACTTTCCTACTCTACTCTTACTGCACCTGCATTCGACGAAACACAGCATTCATCGTCCACCCTGTCTGCTTACTCTGTTCCACAAAATATCATCCATCAAGCACAGATACATACAGCCTCACCACGCACTGAAACCATACATAGTAGCGTAGAAAATCCCGTTTTAGAAATTCCCATATCAGACGAACCTTTAAATAAGTTTAAAAAACAACTGGTAATCAAAGTGATAAGTAGTAATTCTAGAACTAGGCCAACAGTCACTGAACCTTTCCCCTCCATGCAAAGAACTTCAGTAGAAATTAGCGAACACGATTTGCAAAGTAATATTATAAATATCATAAAATCTCACGTTGATCCAAAAAACCGCACTGCTATCCTAGTAAGCCCAATCGAAAAAATGCTCGATATAATACCTATCTTGCAACAAACCTTTGAAAGTTCATCTATGAAATTAGTTCTAGTTAAACATGAGGTAGCCAATATTAATGACCTTTCGGCTCAATTAGATATAATAAAAAAATATCATGAAGGGCAGACTAATCATCGCGGGATCACGGAAACCTATCTTTCATTATCTGAACGTTATTTTTGGCCAAAAATGAGAAATGAAATTACAAAATTTATTAACGAATGTAGCATATGTAGATGCGCAAAATATGACCGTAACCCAGTACGCCCACAGTTCAGAATTGTACCCCCACCAACTAAACCGTTTGAATTAGCACACGCGGATGTTCTAACCGTTGACCATGAGAAATATTTAACTATTATAGACTCATTTTCCAAGTACGCTCAAGCCTACCTTTTACCGGATTGTACCTCACCTAATATATTAAAAGCACTTTTACACTTTAGTACTCATCACGGTTTCCCTTTAAATCTAACAACGGATCAAGGCACTGAATTTAGCAATCAAGTCCTATCGGAATTTCTCCGTTTGCACAATATAAAACATCATATGACTAGTGCATATGCACCTAATGAGAACGGTATCATTGAACGTTTCCACAGCACACTTTTGGAACATCTACGATTACTAAAAATTCAGCATAAAAATGCACTCAGTCGAAATCTCATACCGTATGCATTAATTGCTTATAATAATTCCATCCATAGCCTGACCAAGTGTAGGCCATTTGATGTTATTTCTGGTCACTTCGACCCACGAAATCCTATCAGTTTAAATATGACGGACCGATATCTTCAAACTTATATTCAAGAACATCGTGGTCAAATGGAAACAGTTTATAAAATTATTCATGATTCTGCATTATCCAGTCGCGAAGAAATAATGACTCGACGTAATGTTGATAGGGAACCAGTTTTAAACTGTGAACAAAACCAAATAGTACACGTACGTAATCCATTGGCAAGTAGACAAAAATTAGCACCTCTTTTTGCTCAGGATAAAGTCGTTAAGAATTTACCTATACATATTTACACCGCAAAAAGTCGTGGCCCGGTAGCAAAATCTCGGTTAAAAAGACCACAGAAAAAATGATAGTTTACTTAATACTGCTGCTAATTTTCGTAGTTGGTGCTCAAGAAATACGCCTCGATAGGCTAGATAATGGACCGGGTATACTACCGTTTAATTTGGGTGCTACCAAAATTATCTCCCACTTTCATATATTTTTACAAGACATTAACCTTCAAAAAATCGAGTCACATGTGATCGCCATAAAATCCCAACTTACAGATACTACTTATAAAATATCCCATACAAACAGCTCTCTCTTTAAATACCAAACTAGTCACCTATATGCAAAGTTAGATAAAGTTTTAATGCAATTAGATACTTTTAAGCCTTCTAGAACTAAAAGAGGTTTGATCAATCCTTTAGGCACATTTATCAAAAGTATTTCTGATAATTTGGACAATGAAGATGCCTTGAAATTTGAAAATGCGTTACAAGTCTTGAATAAAAATGATCAAATTTTATCGAAAGCATTTAACAAGCATATTTCTTTATATAAAGAAATGACGATACAGCAGAATCAAATTATCCGTAATATTTCATTAAATCAAGTTAAATTGGAAAGAGCTCTTACTTTTGTCATGAACGTGACTAATGATAATGAGCGAATTATTCACAACACTCATCTTGTACAACTTTTTGCAATATTAAGCGAAAATGTTCAAGAACTTTTGAGTGAAATTGGCAGAATAGAGAATATATTAGCCTTTAGTAGAAATAAATCAGTCCACCATTCTATATTATCTGTTAAAAATTTAAGAAATACAATAAGCCAATTAAAACGCACCTATAAATCTGATCAAATAATTGATGTAGACATCAGAGATTATTATGAAATTCTTAGCCGCTAGGCTTCATTCATACTTTACAGAGTCGACAGTTGTAATAGTCTTAAAGTTTCCGATTACATTTAGCACAGATTATCAGTTATATAAATTATGTACCGTTCCGAATAAGGATAACCTAATTATAGTGCCAACTGCACCTTATATAGCATCCAATTCTCAGGAATATGTGTATATGGAGGCTGAATGCCCGAAGGTCAGTTCCTGGCACATTTGTGAGCAGAAGATCATCCATCAAACTTCATCAAGACCAGACTGTATTCAAAAACTTATACAATCTCAGGAGATAGATGAAACGTGCAAACCCACGCCTATCTCCCTGACTAAGGAGGCTCTAATTGAGTTAGATAGCTATCATTACATCATTACATTCCCCAACAGTACGAAGGTTCAACTATCCTGTGGTAAAGAGCGTTTTGAAATGTTACATGGCAGTTTTTTGGTCAGCGTTCCTCAAGGTTGCAAGATTAAATCCCCCGAACTCAGTATAATAAATATAGATAATAAATTAGTCGGGAAACCACTACAACTTATGGCTTTACCACACTATGAAACACTGGTGAAAACACGGAGCTTCATTCTAAAGACTACCGATCTAAATAGCCTTCAGAAGATACAGAACCAAATCACTTCACATGAAGAAATTAATGTTGAAACATTGGACAATACTGGAATCTACCATACGACGATTCCATTCTACATTCTCATATTATTTGGTACATGTGCACTGAGCATCATCTATGTCATTCGTCGCCGTCGAGCTGGGAGAATTAACATTACCACTCAAACTACCAGTGAATTAACTGAAGACGAAAGAAGAGCCGCAACTTTTGGCGTCAAGGTCACCAAATAGTTGCTCATCTGGCAGGGGAGGTGTTACGATGCCAAGATGCTGGCTCAGCACCCATCCAAACAAGTGCGAAGAGTAAAGTTACATGAGTTGCGCTTCCCACGGTAACAACGAATCCCTGGGCTTTTTCCATCCTAACATCGGTGGGAACAGACACTCGCACTCATCGCGTATACCTATTTTACGTTTAGTTTCTATAATTTTCTAAAATTAAGACTTTCTAAAATTAATTCGTGAATTTCTGTGAACCTTCTTTTGTGAACATTTATTAAACATTTATTATATACCATTGACTTTATTTAAAAGTTTCCCGACACGCCCCACACACGTATCTCACTCGTAAATAGTAAACAAGAAAAGAAGAAAGAAAAACTGTTTACAACTGTTGCATAAACAATCAAATATCAACACTAACAAAAGTCACCACTAAACTATATCTATAAAACGGTTACGCCATACATGGAACACAACAATTAGTAAATGATATTATTTATAAAAAATCGATTTAGGAAATCGATTAACAAAATATTTAACCTGGTAACATCTACTCGGAACGCGAGGCTATGATTTATCTGTCAAATCAATACGTCATTCAAATTGTTTTCAAATCTTTACAATTAGTTAATTACCAAAAATCGATGTGAGGTAATACATTGAATTTAAATAATCTTTGTATGTATTTTATATGACTTCATTAGTTAACTATCTAAACTAACTTACATTTTATTTTGTCATTTTTTACAGATATCGTCTGATGACATCCTGTGTGTGGAATGTTTTGTATTATTACAAAACCAGACAGCATCTAACACAAATCTGTCACTTGTATCCCCTGCTCTTGGACACTTAAACATATGCTATGCATGTGGCTTGTCAATAGCAAGTCGTAGAACTCATAGAGTCAGTCAAGATTGTCCTCAAAGGAATGTTATACTAAGATGGACACCAGCACATCACGTAAGTGTTTATTCTTATTTATTAATTTAAACTTAATGTATGAATGCGTATGTTTGTGTGTTGAACTAATGAAATATTAATGAATATCAAGTATCTAAATATAATATTTTTGTTTTTAGGTGTTGCATTTGGAACGAGTTTGTCTTCCTTGTTGGGCGGCTGCATCAAGACAAGTCCAGAGGCAACCCGTTGCTGGCAGTAGCCAACACACTGTGGAGTCTGCACCGGAGACTGGTATCATGGATGGAAACATAATTACAGATACGATGATTCCTGTACCATCACCACTGCCACCGCTGGTTCCACAACCAACATCACCTCAGGAACAACAATTAAGTCAATCATTTTCAAAGATTAACTCACAAAAGTATAAACGGGTATCGGCAAGTTCACGTCATTGCCTATTTACTGGTTGTGCGAATATTGAACGTCTATTGGTACCAGGTACTTTAAAGGAAGTTCTTTTATTAAATTATAAAGTGTATATTCCCTTGTCTGCAAGAATTTGCCGATATCATTTAAATAGCAATCGTTGGGATGAACTAGAAGCACCATATTCCGATTTTACTGGATTTCAAGTAGATGATATTTTCAGTAAACTTGAAAAAGCTACTGAGAGACAGTTAGACTTTAATGACATAAACTCAATGGATCTCATTTATGCCATTATTGGTTAGGACTTACTGCAGAGCAGTTCAATGAACTTTTAAATTGTAAGCCTTTGTTATACAATCACTTTCCAAATCCTTCTGTTGCTCTCAGTATATTTTTAGTAAAACTCAGAACAGGTGACAGTAATCAAAGACTATCAACTCTTTTTAAAATGCCAAGATCCACATTGGAAAAAAAAATTAACATTGTGAGAAATTGTTTAAATGAACAGTTTGTTCCTCGATATTTAGGAATAAATCGTTAAATCGTTGGAATAAGTCGTTTTAATGATATAAGCGCTCCAGCACAATTTCTAAACAATATATTCCTTGAAGAATAAATGTCTATTATTTTAATTGGTTGTTTTTTTTTCTTATTAAACTACTGTATAGCATTTACTATATTTTAAACTCCTTTATAATTAAGCCCTTTCTAAATAAACTACAGCTAATCATGGATGGCACAGCGATCTTACTAAGTAGCAGGGCAGTGATTTTACTTTGTCGCTTGCAGGAGATGCTGTCCTATATGGCATACATACACGTATATGTATACTAGGTACCTAGCATTTTGCCAACTATCTTGGGGTCGGCTTTTAGTCTAACCGATGCAACTGAATACAGTATTGCTCAAAGAGTGACTGCCCATCTGACCTCCACACCTGATACACTGGGTTATAACATGTTACCTCCTGGTAAGAGGTTGTCACACTTGCGGGATTCTAGCTACTCGTAACAAGTATAAATAATGCACCCAGTATCAACAGTTTGAATGTACTAGCAGCCATCCAGGTGAAGTTTGTAATGGATGGTCACCCATGTGCAATCTGAACAAGTAGCTTAACTTAAGATATCTCCTTGTGGCTGTTGTAACGTAGCCACATGCTCCTCCAACCAATTTAGCCCTAAGTATATTTATTTCTACTGGTGCCAGCAAAACCTACTTCCGCTGACTGCAAGGTAAACAGTTTAATATATTATTTAGCAAGAAAAGATGATATCTAATGTTTTTATTTCATTTGGGAATCAATATTTTATTGTTTTAATGTAAAATGTTTTTGAAAAAATATTGTTTAATAACCTCAATTTCTTCATCAGAAAAAAATTCAATAATTCTCGGAAACTAGGGTGAAAAGTTATAAATTGTTTTCAGGATCTGAAAAGGTAATTGTAGTTCTTCAAAATAAAGTTAAAACCACCATGGCACGCAATTTTTTTCTGGGGGCCCAAATCTCCTAACAAAACGGGCATTTTCCTTTAGATATTTTCCATGAAGCAACTGCCGTCTGACCTCCACAACCCGAAGGCGATGTCGAAGTATTGCAGTTAGACCGATTGTTGGACTTTTGAGGGATCCAACAACCCAAGGGACCAACGGAGAGGGGACCAACAGCATAACGTGCTTTCTGAGGCACGACCAGACCAATGCAAATATTCATATTCATACATACAAATATTTTTGCACAGCGAGGGGATCGAACCCGCGCCTCCTTTCGCAGCGGCCGCGTTCGGAACCCGCTACGCCAGGCTGCGCGGAGGCTGTCAATATTATGCATTATTTAGCCCAATTCTTGAGAAAGGCTATATTATTGCCATAAAGAACGCTCTATATGTATACAGCGTTCTTTATGGCAATAATATACAATATGTTAAGAAAACCCTGTCCGACCCGTAAGGATAGTAAAGGTTAGGTAAACACTTGACCAAATATAATATAAAATTTTACATAATCATCATAGTAACAATACTAATGAATTTTGAAATAATCCTTTTTTCCGGGGAATTAATTCCAATTTCCCGGAACTTTGGTATTTTTAAAAAAAGTGACAACACCGGTATTATTATAAGCGAATAGCGACGTGACCACGTCACAGGTGCCGCGTGCCCTGCACCCCGCCGCCCGCGGAATGGGGTTGCTAACCACAAATGTTTTAAGTTACCTCTTTTTGCAAAATAATATTTATTTTTTTAGGGGGAATTTTTTTTTTAAGTTTTGCCTGTCTTTGTGGGCATTATTAGAATCAGTTATCGATACCTAACAACACCTTCACGGATCGGACAGGGTTTTCTTTACATATTGTATAACAAAAGAAAGCATGTGCTTTCATTTGTTTTTAACGTGTTTTGAAATTCAACTGGTAGTTCCATTATTTGCGCATTGGGCAATTAATAAAATAGAATAGTAGAAATAGAATTAATAAAATAGTTCAAAAAAACATACAAGAAATCTCTCCAAGTCTTCAGCTTAATTAAAAGTATAAATAAACTGTTATTTTACGTGTAATTGTAAGAATTGAAATAAACAGTGGAGATATTATTTTTGTTTTAATTAGAAACCTTACCTTGACCGAAAACTTCAAGCATTTTTTGCACTTCGGTCGTTAGTAGGGATCTTAGTAGGTGAAGCAAATTTAGCGTACCTGTTTGCGACTTGAGTGGGACCCCACTGCACACTAGTGTTAGTGCATCCATATTAATCTGGCATGATGTCTGGTAAAGCAGTACGGAGGAGGGGTCTGTGCAGTTGTGTTGCGATGTGTGCCGGGTACGAAGCGCTAAATGTTGTTGTGTCGGGAGTTTGGTCGTGGAGAGTCTCTAAATCAATCCCTCTCTAGCCCAGCATCGTTAGTCGTGTTGTTGGGTTATACATTGCATCACCTGGCTCAACTGCCGTCTTCCTTCTTATTCACTCGGTTTTTTTGAGATAAAAGGCCCTTAATGAACTAGCGCGCTTTACCATCAACGACTGCATCACTGGTTACCATCAGGCGGGATTGCGGTCAAGCACGAGTTTAAAATAATAATAATAAAAAAAATATTACTCACAAAAATCTTAAAATTATTAAGTTTAGCAATTCAAAGTTAAATTAAATAGTGCGATCTGCATATCGAAAACATAATTCGCGGCAGCGGTGCCATACTTATTCTGAATTTTCTAAATTGATGGTGGATTACGGAAATGTAAAAAAATAAATAATAAAAGGTGAGGTGAGGTCCTCACCTTTTATGAAACCTAAAAGGCATAAATAAATAAAATAAAAAACTTGACATACTTTGTTTATAATAATTCCGCTTCCGAGTAACTTTTCAAGGCGTTATTTTATTGCATTTCCGTAGAAAATTCAGAATAAATATGGCGCCGCTTTGCCTGCCAGTCTTCAAATCAAATCAAATCAAAGCATTTATTTCAAATAAACCAGTTACAGGCACTTTTGAATTGTCAGAAGGTTGGTCAGTCAATAAGATGAAGCTAGTCTCCCATTCCAAAGAGTAGGTACCTATGGAGAAGAACGGGCAAGAAACTCCATGGACACTCTTTTAAATTTTCAAGCTATTGTTACAAATAAGTCTCTAGTGAGAAGTGTGTGGTGATGTAACGCGTCATGTGCAAACATGAGGAGTTACCTTTTTTTAGCGTGGTTGGGTAATCATCAAATGACCTCTCCCACTCTGGGTGGAACGGAAGAGCGTTCAGACTTTTACTGACTAAAACTCACCCGTGTTCCTTCGCTTGCCTGTGCGCCAGGGCCACGATTCCTCTTTTGAATAACCCGCAACCCTGAACCAGGTATCTAGCTAACTCTGCGTATCGCTTCATAAACCTTATACGCTTTTATTCTGTCTGTTTTTTTTTAATAACTATAAACTAGTGTTTGACCGCAATCCCGCCTGATGGTAAGCAGTAATGCAATTTTTGATGGTAAAGAGCGCCCATACACTGAGCTACTACAGTTGAGCGAGGTGATGCAATGTTAAAACCAACAACATGACCAACGGTTCTGCGCCAGAGGTAGAGTGATCT